>JAJOOO010018465.1:0-29694 GCA_029582685.1 Solanum piurae | reverse complement strand
TTACTAGTATTTGTCGTTAGTCTTAAGGTCGAAAAATTCAAATCCCCGAAAGACGTCTATTTTGATTTAATAATTTAACTAAACCAGTCATCTCTTAAAACTTAAAGGAATAATTTTGCAGGATAGCCCACTTAGATAATATTTAAATATTTCCTCTTTTCCCCCTAAAAAATAAGTTTTAACTATAAAATAGTTAAATTTCGCAAGTCAAGCCAAGTTAAAATTATTTTAGCCAAGTAGTTAATCGTCGGATAACCACATTAGTGGATATTTTAGGTGCCTTTAAAACCTTCCTAGAATATTAATAAGAACCTCGAACCCTCTTTAAATATTTTCAATTGATTTCATGTTTTAATCTATTGAAAATCAGTTTTCTTGATTTTTCCTAAAAAAATTAAGTGGCGACTCTTAAACCAGTCTAATTATATATTTCCTAATAAAACAATTATAATTTGTTGATTAGTGACCACTAGAAATTTTGTATTAGAATCTCACTATCAAGAAAATTGGACGGGGTCATTTATGTAAGTCAACTCGAATTCATATCTAAAAAATTTGTGTATACATATTTATATTATATACATTTGTAATATTAATAAATAAAAGAAATGAGACACAACTACTAAGATCATTTCTAAAAAAATTGCATCCCTTTAGAATTATAAAAAATGTTGTCTTAACATAAATCATTTTTTGGAAAGAAAAAAAAAAACTTCAGAGACAATCCTCTCTTTTTCTTTCAAACTTGTTGAAAATTCTTCCCCAAAATAAAGAACAAACTTGTGTAATTATTTTGACGTAGTTCATATGTCAAAACCATGTAATTGCATTATAACATTAGTAAAAGAAATTCAATAATCTTTTTGATAAATTATTCACACTATATATGTAACGTCATTTTCATCTTTAGTTCTATATATGAAACCCTTTGCACAAATATGTGTTTTTAATTTCCATTGTTATCTTTCAAAAAAAACATGCAGCTTAGGCAACTTCCTTTTTTTATTTCATTTATGCTAATTTTGACATTAGCCACTGCCCAAATTATCCCCTCTAAGACCACTTCTCCTCCGCCAACCAACACCACCACGACGATCACTAAAGCTGCGATCATTACAAAACCCGGATGTCCGAAAAAGTGTGGGAACCTAACAGTTCCGTACCCTTTTGGGATTGGCTTAGGATCTGGTTGTGCCTTGGACCCGAATTTTGAAATCAATTGTGACACTAATACAACAACACCATTCATAGGGAATAATATTCCAGTGTATGACATCTCTGATGCTGAAATGCGCGTATCAACTAGCATGAATCAGAGATGTTATTCATCGACAGGAATGTTGCTTCGAAATGATCCTTCTTGGATGAATTTAGGAACCTCCAGTCCTTACAGTTTCTCTACCCACAACAGGTACCTAATAAATTGATTTTGTCTTTCTCTTGAAACCTTATATACTTGAATTTTGAATTCACCTATACATACAGGTTCACCGTTGTTGGTTGTGATGAAGCTGCTATAATATTTGGAGGTGACTTTGCTAATGGCTGCCCCACGATCTGTATTAGTACGAGTCAGGTAACTGAAGGAAGGTGTATGGGTACTGGTTGCTGCCAAATAACAATACCAAAAGGCTTGAAAATTTTCAACACAACGATGCAAAGTTCGCCACAAAATCACACTGCAGTTTGGTCTTTCAATCCATGTGGCTATTCATTTCTTGGTGAAGGTAGTCGATTTGAATTCAAGGGTTTACAAGATCTAGGCGATCTTAATTTTAAAAAGAGGATTTTAGATAATGTCCCTATTGTGTTAGATTGGGCTATTGGAACTCTTACTTGTGTTGAAGCAAAAAAAAGTAGTAACGATTATGCTTGTTTGAATAATAGCCAATGTGTTGATTCCAACACTGGCCTTGGTGGTTATAGGTGTGCCTGTAACCCGGGATATGAAGGCAATCCATATATCGGCCCAGGTTGTCAAGGTAACTTCATTTCTCTACTTCCCTCACATGTTTCAACTTCCTTTTATTTGTAAAATTTAGATATTAAAAAATTATATGATAAGTACTGTAAAATGTAATTCTTCTCAAGTCAATACGATAAACAAGTTAATTTTAAAATGTTTGTCAAACTTCGCATAATCTTAGTTATAAGACAGGAGGAAGTTCTTCGAATGATACGCACCCTTAACTTTCAACCTTAAGGTTGTGAGTTTGAGTCACCAAGAGAGCAAAGGTGAGAGCTCCTAGGGGAGGGAGAGAAAAATAAATAAATAAAATAAATTATTATAAATTGGGACAAAGAAAATAAAACTATTTTATTGGGGAAAAAAACAATTTGAGTTAAGACTTTTTTGAGGTGAATCAGTCTAGCAATGAGGTCGCTATTAACTTGTCATTTTTTAAATATATAGAAATGATTAAATATTCAAAGTTGTACAAATATTAGTTAGCTTTTAAAATATATAAGATATGTGATAATGAATATGGTTTAAATACTTGGAAAAGGAGTGACGCTAATTAAATACTCCTACTTGCCATTAGTTAACAAAATAATGTTGGACCGTACAACTTCACAAGTAAATATGTAAAAAATAATGATAAAAAAACAAAGTGTCACAAATTAATTTATTTGATTCACCAGCCAGCGTAATATATATTTATGTACGCTATGATTTTGACAGATGAAAAGAAATTACTATCTAATGTCATGATTTTCATTTCACCTTATTGTTCGATTAATCTTTCTTTAATTTTGGGTGACGCATCGTTTGGTTAATTGTACCAGATATTGATGAATGTGCGAATCCAAATACTAATTCATGTGAACAAAATTGTATAAACATACCGGGGAGTTACAATTGTTCATGTCCAAAAGGGTACACTGGTGATGGAAGAAAGAATGGTCGTGGTTGTATTGCACCAAACTCGAACTCAGAGTTCCCATGGATTAAGTTTTCCGTTGGTAAGTTTCTCAGAAATTCGACTTGTCTCTACTTGCATATAGATAAACATATTGATTTGTATTTCAATTTATATGTCTTAGTTTGACTGGACACGAAATTTAAGAAAATAAATTTGTTGGATAAACACAGGTATGGGAGTTGGTTTTATGTCCCTAGTAGTTGGGACAACTTGGCTCTATTTCAGCATCAAGAAAAGAAAACTCATTAAACTTCGCGAGAAATTCTTCCAACAAAATGGTGGTTTGCTATTGAAACAACGAATATCTTCTAACGAGGGTGGTGTGGAAGCAACCAAAGTTTTTACAGCAGAAGAGTTGAAGAAGGCGACAAACAACTATGCTAGTGATAGAATTCTTGGTCGTGGTGGAAATGGAATTGTCTATAAAGGTATACTACCCGATAATCTCATAGTTGCTATTAAAAAGTCTAAGTTTGTGGACGAGGATCAAATTGAACAGTTCATCAATGAGGTTCTTATTCTTACTCAAGTCAACCATAGAAACGTGGTGAGACTCTTTGGATGTTGTTTGGAAGCCGAAGTTCCTTTACTAGTTTACGAATACATTTCTAATGGTACTCTTTACGAGCATATCCACAACCAAAATGGAGCACCTTGGTTATCATGGAAGAATCGGCTAAGAGTTGCTAGTGAGACAGCAAGTGCACTTGCTTACCTTCATTCATCTGCGTCAATGCCTATAATTCATAGAGATGTCAAGTCTGCCAATTTATTGTTGGATGATGTTTACACCGCGAAAGTGGCAGATTTTGGAGCTTCAAGACTAATTCCTCTTGACCAAACACATATTGCTACATTGGTTCAAGGGACATTAGGATACCTAGATCCTGAATATTTTCGTTTAAGTAAATTGACCGAGAAAAGTGATGTTTATAGTTTTGGAGTAGTCCTTGCAGAACTTTTAACAGGGATAAAACCTATTTCGAGGGATAAAAATAACGAGGACAAGAATTTGGCAGAGTACTTCATTTTGTCCATGAGAAAGAATCAATTATTTCAAATTCTTGATCGTAGAGTGGTAAGAGAAGGAAGCCTTGAACAACTCCAAAAGGTGGCTGAGCTAGTGAAAAATTGTCTTAGATTGCACGGTGATCATAGGCCTACGATGAAGGAAGTAGCAATGGAACTTGAGAGTTTGCGGAAGTTCACAAAAAATAACCCTTGGGCTAATGGACACGGACATGAAGAGAACGAAGATGAATCAACAGATCTTTATACAATTCCAATTGACTCGAATACAGGTATCAACAAATTCTCTGGACAATACAGTTCCAACTCCAACACAAATAACAGCATGTTTTCTTCATTGATATATACTAATACAAATATTCCGCGGTGATCTTAAGAAGGTAAAACAGTTCTTCAATGTTGAATTTTCTAATGTAAATTTTGGTTTTGATTTGTATTTTTCTTTTTGGATTTTGGTTTAGACAGAAAACTATTTCTTCCAGAATCTATTGGCTTTTAAATTTTTAGTTTCTCATTGTAATATCAGAAAACTTGTTGTTTATAGTACTATTGTTGTCTGTATATATTTGTTAAATTTGTCTATGTTCAATTTAGTTCAAAAGGTTGATAAAATAATTTAGAAAAAGAACTCGATAAAAAAAATGGGAACTGAATTGATCTAGGGAAATTGGAAGCCCGAATGGAATGAATTATTTCTGCCGCCGAAATTAATGTGAAATTCTTTCCGACTGCTTGTACAAAGTTTTAACGAATGACATAGATGAGTCTTTCGATGTCATATTTGAGCGTTTTCCTTAAGAATAATTAATATAAATTGTACAACAATAGTATAAACAACAAATTTTCTCACATAAAACGAGAAAAAAATACATTTAAAAGCTAGCTAAAGTAGGATAGTTTCCGATGAAAACAAAAATCATGAAAGTACAAATCAGTGAATCACAAACAAGAAAATTATATCAAAAATATCAAAGCGCATAATCTTTATCAATCATCAAATTGCCCTTCTGTTGTGGATCAATGGGCTATTTGTGTTAGAAGTACTACCTGAACTATATTGTCCAGAAAAGTTGCTGCTATTTGTATTGAAACTCGAACTATATTGTCCAGAGAAATTGTCGATGCCTGTATTAGAGTCGATTGGAATTGTATAAAGATCTGATAATTCATCTCCGTTCTCTTCATGTCCATTTCCATTAGCCCAGGGGTTATTTTTGGTGAACTTTCTCAAATTTTCAAGTTCACTTGCTACTTCTTTCATCGTAGGCCTATCTTCTCCGTGCAAACTAAGACAACTCTTCACTAGCTCAGCCACCTTTTGGAGTTGCTCAAGGCTTCCTTCTCTTACCACTCTGCGATCAAGAATTTGAAATAATTGATTCCTTCTCATAGACAAAACAAAATACTCTGCCAAATTCTTCTCTCCCTCATTTCTGTCCTTGGAAATAGGTTTCATCCCTGTCAATAGTTCGGCAAGAACTACTCCAAAACTATAAACATCGCTTTTCTCAGTCAATTGACTTGTGCGAAAATATTCAGGATCTAGGTATCCTAATGTCCCTTGAACCATTGTAGCAAGATGTGTTTGATCAATCGGGATTAACCTTGAAGCACCAAAATCTGCCACTTTCGCGGTGTAAACATCATCCAACAATAAATTGGCAGACTTGACATCTCTATGAATTATAGGCATTTGCGCGGATGAATGAAGGTAAGAAAGTGCACTTGCTGTCTCACTAGCAACTCTTAGCCGATTTTCCCAAGATAACCAAGGTGCTCCATTTCGATTGTGGATATGCTCGTAAAGAGTTCCATGAGAAATGTATTCGTAGACAAGTAAAGGAACTTCAGCTTCCAAACAACACCCAAAGAGTCTCACGACGTTTCTATGGTTGACTTGAGTAAGAATAAGTACCTCATTGATAAACTGTTCAACCTGTTCCTCGTCCATAAACTTAGATTTCTTAATAGCAACTATGCGATTATCAGGTAGAATACCTTTATAAACAATTCCATTTCCACCACGACCAAGAATTCTATCACTAGCATAGTTGTTTGTAGCCTTCTTCAGCTCCGCAGCTGTGAAAATTTTGGTTGCTTCCACACCACCCTTGTTAGAAGAGATTTGTTGTTTCATGAGCAAACCACCATTTTGTTGGAAGAATTTCTCGCGAAGTTTAATGAGTTTTCTTTTCTTGATGCAGAAATAGAGCCAAGTTGTCCCAATTACTAGGGACATAAAACCAACTCCCATACCTGTGTTTATCGAACGAATTTATTAGAATTAGAAATATAAGAGAAGGGACATATGAGAGTAGAGACAAGTTGAAATATCTTAGAAACTTACCAACAGAAAACTTGATCCATGGGAACTCTGAGTTTGAGTTTGGTGCAATACAACCACGACCATTCTTTCTGCCATCACCGGTGTATCCTTCTGGACAAGAACAATTGTAACTCCCAGGTATGTTTGTGCAAATCTTTTCACATGAATTGGTATTTGGATCTGCACATTCATCGATATCTGGCATGCAAAACAGAGAAAATTAATCCCAGACGTGTTGTCCTTTTTATTTGTTTCTTTTAGATACTTACTATCAAAGTTGGAATTAAAGAGTTGTTGTTATAAAATGAAACTGACTAAAAGAGAACGTATAATAAACAAATTGAAACAGAGGGAAAAAAAACAGACAAACTTCTTATAAACAAGAGAAAGTCCAAACATGTGAGAAAGCATAGAGACCAAATTACCTTGGCAGCCAGAGCCAATGTATGGGTTGCCTATATATCCCGATTTACAGCTACACCGATAGCCACCAATGCTAGTATCAGAATCAATACACTGGCTATTATCGAGGCAAGCATAATCCTTACTTTTTTGTGCTTCAACACAAGAAAGATTTCCAATGGCCCAATCTAGCACAATAGGGACATTATTCCTAATCTTCTTTGCAAAATTAACATCACTGAGATCCTCTATACCCTGGAACTCAAATCGACTAGCTTCACCAAGAAACGAATATCCACATGGATTAAACGACCAAATTAAGCTATGATTTTTTGTGGTTACCATAGTTGTATTGAAATATTTCAACCCTTTTGGTATTGTTATTTGACAGCAACCAAAACCCATACATTTTCCTTTAACTATATTATTGGTGCTTATGCAGATAGAGGGGCAATTATTAACGAAGTCATTTCCACTAATTACACCACCATCATCACAACCAACCACGATGAATCTGCAGAGGCGAATTTACAATTTAGAGTCAGTAAATTTATGGTACGTTTGTTGAATTGACCAAACAAATGAAAAGGGAACTGTACATGAGCGCGTATTTAAGAATTTTGATTGATTAGGCATGACATATTTATTTATTTGAGCCATTTAGTACAACTGTACATGAGCGTATTTTTAAGAATCATTTCGCATATATATATATATGATTGAAGCAGAAAATAATAAGTTCAGTTGAATGAATAGTACCTATTGAGGGAAGAAAAACTGTAAGGACTTGATCTTGCTAAAGTTATCCAAGAAGGAATATCTTGAATTAAAACTCCTGTTTGTGAGTAACACTTTGTATTTATGAAATTTGATATACGCATTTCCGCGTCTGAGATATCATAAATTTGAATATTCCCTATGAATGGTGTTGTAACGTTGCATTCGATCTCAAACATGGGGTCTAAGGCACAACCTGATCCAATTCCAAATGGATATGGAACTGTAACGTTTCCACACTGTTTTGGACATCCTGGTTTTGTGATGTTAGCAGCGTTGGTGATTGTGTTGGCATTGGTTGGCGGAGAAGTGGTGTTTGTGGGCGGAGATGTGGTGTTAGAAGGGATAATTTGGGCGGTGGTTAGTGTTAAGATTAGCATAAAACAGGGGAGTTGGAAAGAAAACAGAGCAACTTGATTATGCTGCATGGTTTTGAAATATTATAATGGAAATTAAAAGGACGTATTGAGTAAAAGGTTCCATATATAGGACTTAGGGGAACCGTTTGGTAGAATAGTACTAAATAGGGTGTATTAGTAACGTTAAAATTAGTTGTCTTTGGATTATTTCCTATTTGTAGTTTCATTTAGAGAGACTTATTATAAACACTTTTAAACTTGACGTAAATTATTAGTTTCGTACAAAACTATTGACAGTCTTAAAAATACATCTCTACTTGATTAACTAAACTTAAATACACCTCCGAGAGAAGTGTTGAAAACACCCCTAAACTTGGTGAGAATTTAGGGGTGTATTTTACTCATGTTGCAAGATTCTGAAGTGTATTTAAGTTTAATTAGTCAAGTAAATAGGTATTTTTAAGACTCAATAATTTAAGGATGAAACTAATAATTTACATTAAATTTTAGGTGTTTTCAATACATCTCTACTTCATATGGTAGAATGTGTTATTTTCATTTGTCCTTACCCATACTTATCCATATATTTAGATTATCTAACACAAATGTTTTAAATTTCTTGATTATGATATTTAAAAATATTTTCTTTTGGAAATAAGTTACTTAAAAATGAAACATCTCTAACAGATAAGGAAAATAAGTTTCACAAACTCTATTTCACATTGATCATGTTCTCTTCATTCTTAAACACACTTTATTTTCACCTCATTCTCGTTGCTTCTATTCCATCACTCCTATCCTCGATCTCCATTTTTCATAATATTTGTCTAAATAATATAGCAATGTGAAAATGACCTTAGAATAAAAGATCTCTAGTGTGGCCTAGTGGGAATGACAACAAGGCAATAATAGATAAAAATTTCGAAGGCGTTGACAATCGTAGTTTTGTCTTCTTAATAATCATGTGCCCACCAAACAACGAAGACTTTGACTAAATCAAAGTCGACAAGGAATCATTTAAATGCATGCAATGTTAGTAATTGATGGAAATTGATACGAATATTACTTCAGTTGTTTACTAAATACTACATTAAAAATAGATGTCCTGCTTGTATTTAGGAGATTCAAAATTTATATATATTTTTTAAAAAAGACATGTATATATCTATATTTAGGGGTTCGAGTCACCCTCACAACCCTTAGATCCGGCCGGAGTGAATAGCATGTATATATCGTCGAGCTATGAATAAGTTGATTCGGAGTTCACTGTTATTGAAAAAATAAATCTTTAAGATGAATTATTTGAATTACGTTATCTTATTAGTATAAAGTCTATAAACTATTTTATAGTCAACGTTCTACTTTTTATCCTTTCTGTCACAATAAGTCAATGCATGCACCATTATGAAGCATTCTTATGACAATACATATTGGTTGGCAGTGCCTATTTTTGTAGTTTTATATTAACTTCTCTTAAGATTTTTCTTTCTTTTAATCTTGATGATTAGTACAATTTTCTTGTCAAATTGTTTGAAAAATAACATACTCCATCTGTCCACTTTTATTTGTCATATTGCGCTTTTCGAAAGTCAATTTGACTAATTTTTAAAGTTAAATTAGATTACATTAATTCAATATTTTAAACAAAAAATTTAGATATTCAAAAACTATACGAAAAGTACTATACATTGCAATTTTTTTGCATATCAATATGATGAAAAAATAAATCGTAAAATGTTAGTCAAAATTTTTATAGTTTGACTCTAAAAATGGAAAATATGACAATTAATAGTGGACGGAAGGAGTATAACTCAATTCCTCTTCTTTACCAATGTGCCATTTCTTCAAGTCATTTTTGTATAAACATATGGCAAGTTCTCTTGTATGAATTCAGCAAGTCCTTTGAATCTAGTGTATTCAAATTTCAAAGGCCTCTAGTTAGAAAAAAATAATAGCCACATCGATTTTATGATACATTATAAAATATTTTTTAATAGTTCACGACTATTTATTTTCTCATAAGTGACTTGTAAAAAGTAATATGAAACATAGGTAAATAAATCACACACTTATATGTATAGTTATTTTCCTTTATTTGAATTGTTTAAAATTGGAGGGGGAATCAAATTTGATTTACTAGCGCAACATTAAAAATATTTTTTATTAGCAATTAATTAATGATAATTAGTACTTTTTGTAAATGTTCTAAAACCTATAGCGACGTTTGCTCTATTGACTATTGACAATTAACTAATTCTAGTAAATTTTTTAGCTCTTTTTATTAATGTACATTCCTATCACAGTAATAGAACTTTCATTCATTAGTCAATTTATCATATGAGTTTAGCTAATTACAAAAAGAAAAATATTTGGTTCAACTCTTCGATTGATCAATTGTAAGCAACCCACTTAAAGGAATTTGGTATATTTGAAACTCTGAAAATACAAATCATATAAAATCTTTCAATAACGAAGAAGGAGTGCATGGGAGAACAAAATATAATCTTCACCAATCATTATATATATTCACTTTCTGATCACCGCGGGATATTTGTATGATATATTAATGAAGGACTATACGAACTATATTGTCCAGAAAAGTCGTTGTCTGTATTAGAGTCGATTGGATCAATTGTATACAGATCTCTTACTTCATCTTCATTCTCTTCATCTTCACGTCCATTAGCCCAAGGGTTATTTTTTGTGAACTTTCTCAAACTTTCAAGTTCCATTGCCACTTCTTTCATCGTAGGCCTATCTTCTCCGTGCAAACTAAGACAACTCTTAACAAGCTCAGCAATCTTCTGAAGCTGCTCAAGACTTCCTTCTCGTACCACTCTACGATCAAGAATTTGAAATAAGTTATTTGTGCTCATGGATAAGATGAAATAGTCCACTAAACATTTGTCCTTTTCATTTTCGTCCTTCAAAATAGGTTTCAACCCTGTCAAAAGCTCGGCAAGAACTACTCCAAAACTATAAACGTCACTTTTCTCTGTCAATTGGCCTGAGTGAAAATATTCGGGATCCAAGTACCCTAACGTTCCTTGAACCATCGTAGCAACATGTGTTTGATCAAGAGGGACTAATCTTGAAGCTCCAAAATCTGCCACTTTCGCAGTGTAAACATCATCCAACAATAAATTGGCAGACTTGACATCTCTATGAATTATTGGCATGGACGCGGATGAATGAAGGTAAGCAAGTGAACTTGCTGTCTCTGCAGCAATTCTCAACCGATTTTCCAAAGATAACCAAGGCGCTCCATTTTGATTGTGGATATGCTCGTAAAGAGTTCCATTAGAAACATATTCATAAACTAGTAAAGGAACTTCAGCTTCCAAACAACACCCAAAGAGTTTCACTACATTTCTATGGTTAACTTGAGTAAGAATAAGTACCTCATTGATGAACTGTTCAATTTGATTCTCATCCACAAACTTAGATTTCTTAATTGCAACTATGTGATTATCGGGTAGTATACCTTTGTAGACAATTCCATTTCCACCACGACCAAGAATCCTATCGTTGGCATAGTTGTTTGTAGCCTTCTTCAACTCTTCAGCTGTAAAAATTTTGGTTGCTTCCACACCACCCTCGTTAGAGGAGATTCGTTGTTTTAAGAGGAATCCACCATTTTGTTGGAAGAACTTCTCCCTGAGTTTCATGAGTTTTCGTTTCTTGAAGCTAAAATAGAGCCAAGTTGTTCCAAGCACTAGGGACATAAATCCAACTCCCATACCTGTACTGAGTAGAACAGACGTTAAATCGTCCTGAAAATATTAAAAACTTGACAAATATCAATGTAAACTCGAAGAATTCTTAGAGTTTAATTATATGATGAGGAACTTACCAACAGAAAACTTGATCCATGGAAACTCAGAGTTGGAGTTTTTTGCATTACAACCACGACCATTCCTTTTGCCATCACCAGTATATCCTTCTGGACAAGAACAATTGTAACTTCCCGGTATGTTTATACACTTTTGTTCACACGAATGTGTATTCTGATTCGCACATTCATCAATATCTAGCATACAAAAAACAAGAGAAAATATAGTCATATTATTAATCGTCCTTTTTTATCATTTATGAATTCAAATTATACACACATACGGCTAGTGTAATTGTACCTTGACAGCCGAGGTAAGGATTTCCTTCATATCCAGGGTTACAGCTGCACCGGTATCCACCTAAGCCGGTGTCAGAATCAACACATTGACTATTATCTCCACAACCATAATCATCGAGTTTTTTTGCTTCAACACAAGTAAGATTTCCAATAGCCCAATCCAACACAATGGGGACATTATCAACAATCCTCTCAACGAAATTCAAATCATTTAGATCCTCCATGCCTCGGAATTTGAAACGACTAGCCTCACCAAGAAACGCGTAGCCACATGGATTAAACGACCAAATTCTACTGTGGTTTCTCAAGGTTAGCATTGATGTGTTGAAATATTTCAACCCTTTTGGTATTTGTATTTGGCAGCAACCGGAAGCCTCCATACATGAACCTTCAACTACCTCAGACGAGCGCGTACAGGTTGTGGGGCAGCCATTGATGAATTGAGTCCCAGTATTCATTATAGCGGTATCATCACAACCAACCACCGTAAATCTATCAAAAGCAAATTCAAAATTTAAAGTCAATCACTTCAAATAGAATGATTGTTCATGTGAAATCAAACATATATAGTATAGGACTTCTAAATTTTGAAATAAAATTTACATATTTACAAACGACATATGTTAATATTGTCATATACTATGAAATAAAACAAATAGTAATATTGTCATATGAAATAAATCAAAAGTAACAAACATCTAGTTAGTTATTTTTGCTAATATGTATATATATTTGAGTCATTTTTGTAACGATAAAGTTCTAAATTGCAAAGTTGAACCTGTTAAGGGTAGAGAAGCTATAAGGAGTTGATCTTCCTAAAGTGACCCATAGCGGATATTCCACGAGCTTAAGTCCTGCTGATGTGTAACATGTCTCCGCTATGAAATTAAATAACCGCATTTCCGCGTCAGAGATGTCGTATACTTTGATGTTCGATGCATAGAGAGTTGCCGTCCCGGTCGTTTTGTTACAACCAATCTCAAAACTCGTGTCAATGGCACAACCTGAACCTAACCCAATCCCAAAAGGATACGGAACTGTGAGGTTCCCACACTTCTTTGGACATCCTGGTTTTGTGATATTCACGCCTTTTGTAATGGTGGTGGTCGTGGTGGTGTTGGTGTTGGTGGGAGGAGACGTTGTGTTAGTGGTGGTTTGAGCAGTGGCTAATGTCAAGAATATTAGGAAGAAATGAAGTAGAAGCAATTGACTTTGCTTCATGATTTTGAAAAAGTTAATTTCATTTGAGGTGTTTAATTTCATCATATATACTATATAGAAATATAGAATAAACAATTTGAAAATAAACTTTGCTATTGCTATTTGGATGCAAAATTTAATTATTTTTATGGTTCGTATAATGTAATTGCAATCATTGAAGTTCTATATTATCAATGTACTAAAACCAGCTGTTGAATGTTTTCACTTTCTCAATATATATATTTTTTTATTAAGTTGCCAGCTTGATGTAATTGTATAAAAATTAATCCGATGGCGTAAAAATTATTTATACTGCCAAATGTACAAAACATTCTTGAGATTTAAGCAATTGCATATTGATATAACTAGTAAATATGTTTCTGCCTATGTTGATATATATATATATATATATATTATTGTTTAAGGAAAATATACACTTATTTTTTATTCTTCATGACCAAAAATGGGGAGTAGAAATTTTGCCTACTAATAGGATATATATCTTCTTATACAAGGACGTTTTGTATAATCTAAAAAGACAAAAGATTTTTGTTTTTACTACTAAACCATATGCCTAGTTAATAAGTTCGAAGACGTTGACAATTAGAGGTTTATTTGACATAATCATTTGTCCACAAAAGTTTAGTCAATTTTAAAAAGAATGATCTAATTTAATTTGATATGGAGTTTACGAAAATAAAATATATAAGACTTTTCAATTTTGTGGTCCTAAATTAAAGTTTAGTCAAATATATCAAAATATCATTTAATCTTGTGGTCTTAAATATGTCACGTCAAAAGTTGAAATTAAAGTATTTATCAAAAAAGGAAAGGAATCATTCATTTTGAATTAGACTAAAAAGAAAATGAAGTCATTCTTTTTTAATCGGTGATAGTATATTTTATCCTTACGTCCATCATGTTTGCCACAACATGTCATGGAACACCACTTCCAAACATTTTTAAAGAGAATGCATTTATATAAAAATATATAATGGCTGTGATTGACCAATTTGAAGTTTTATAATGCTTTTTAAGTTTGATTAATCAACTTTCTTGTCGAATTGTTTAGAACATCCTGTTTCATGATGTGTATATAGTGGTGGAGTTAGAATTTTGCCTAAGGGGTGTCAAAATATAAAGAAATAAAATCGTATAGAAGTCAAAGAATGTCAAAATGTAATATATATACATAAAACAATATTTTCACCGATAAAAATGTTGACTATGCAATATGTACCACAATGAAAACAGGAAAAGTACTTAATTAGGGGAGAAAAATTTCAAACCAAACTCTAGAGTCTAGTCTAAGTATTAAAAGCGTTGACATAAATGGTATTAGTAGTGTTTACTCATCCTCCTTTGTTTCAATTTACTTGAGTATGAAATTTTAAAAATAGGGATATGTTATTAAATTATTTTTAAAATAAATAAATTTTTAAATAGAAGAATATATATTTATACAAAAATTAATTTATGAAATAAGTAAAATTTAATATGAATAACAAGTTGTAAGCATAATTAATATATACCAAAAAAAGAAAATATGATTATTATTTTTTTAGAAATAGCTAAAAAAATAATATCACATAAATAAATTAGACAAAATAAATAGTACATAGTTTTAATTCTGACATTTTGGTGAAGAAAAGTCCCCGCATAACTATTGGACCTTTAAGTCTTCAATAACAAGTGAAAATTATTTATATATATATCAGATTTATTTTTTAACAAATTTCAAAAATAGAGGCATATATTATGACAAATTTCCAAAAGATAATTTATGTAAATTGTAAATGAATTCTATATAGAAGCTTGTCTAAAAATCGAACTTCAATCTATTTAAAATATTCATATTCACACTACATAAAATAAGAAAATAAAAAAGATAAATTCTATTTTTGGAACATATATATTTAGTTTAGAGAGAGTTAAATAGGAAGGAGGTAGATAAAGAAAATAAATAAATATCAACAGTAGATGAAGGGAAAAAATGGGATTGAAAAGAAGATAGAGGAGAAAGCTGCTAACGATAAAAAAAATTGGGCAAATTACAGAAATCACATACTTTTAAGATAAAATTACAATTTATCCCTTAAAAATTTATAATTACAGAAATCCCTCAAAACGGATACAATAATATAAGCGTTGATACATTAATCTGATGCGCGAGATACATTAATCGTTAAGTAAGATACATTACATTTTATACATGATACACTAATCTGATGTACATTTTATACATGATACACTAATCTGATGTACATTTTATACATGATACACTATTTGATGCACGAGATACACTAATATGATGCGCGAGATATACTACTCTGATGTACATTTTATACATGATACACTATTTGATGCGCGAGATACATTAATCTTATGCGCGAGATATACTAATTTGATGTACATTTTATACATGATACACTATTTGATGCGCGAGATACATTAATCTTATGCGTGAAAATGAGAAATTTTGGAGATTTGTACAACTTATAGGAGACAATGGTAATAAGTAAACTAAAAGGTGGGATTTCTGTAATTTTTCCTAAAAAATATTGACTATTAATCTTAAAAAAGATCTTTCACAAAAAAAAGAATCTTTCACTCGCTTTAAAAGGTGAGTAATATCTCACCAATCTGTCTCGTTAACATTGTGTTATGATACGTGAAAAATAAAGTTAAAGAATTATAATAGAACAAAATAATTGAGTTAGAGTCCCAAAATGAAATTTAAAAGCAAGCTGTAGAAATTGTATATGTATTTGACCTAAATAAAATTAAAGAAAATATGCTATGTCTAATGTCTTTACACCTACATGACACTTGTTTAGTATATATAATATGGTTTATCTTCTAGTTATTATATCTCTTCGCTTCAAAGATTACTAATTCTTTCAACTTTTAACATCAACTCATTTTTGTACTAGCAACATGAATAAAAAACAAAGAGAGAAAGTATTGGGAACATTTTAAAATTTTGCGTTATAATTTTGTTCTTAAACTATTGACAGTCTTAAGAATATATTTTTATTTAATTAATTGAATTTAAATATATTCCTGATCTTGCCACGTGATTGAAATATATTTCTAAATTTTTGTCAAGTTTAATTTAGGGGCGTTTTCAACACTTCACTTTTTATTTTATTAAGAGTTTCACACTTTTATAAGAGTTTGAGACCACTTGTTATATCATGTAGTAGATCAAGGATGTATTTAAATTTAATAATCAAATATAAAGATATTTTTAAAGCTGTCAATAATTTAGAGATGAAATTAATAATTTGCATCAAATTAGGGATGTTTTCAAAAAACTTAGTCAGAAACCAAGTAATATAATGGCAAGTTACTATTGCAATACAAATTTTAAATACAAAATGAAGACTTCTTTTATTTTGATGTGTCACGGCATTCATCTGTTAAGAGATTGGGGTAAAAAAAAATAGTTTTGTTTTGGCTTAATACTTTTTTTTATTGTCTAACGTGCAAGGCAATTCTACTACAAGATTATAGGAAGGGTTGGCATGTCATAATCCATGTCTAATCAGCTCTCTCCAATACTTCTCCAGTTTACCTCTACCTCTTATTCTTGTCTCTCCTATAACCAATCTTTCTCACCTTCTCATTCTCATTGAGACGTCTGCCTATATAAATAGTGTTAGTTGCGTAGACACATCATACATGTATTTCTCTCTGATTTACTAGTCATGAGTGACACAAAAATCATAAAACTAAGTTTGTTTTTCTTTGTGATCTACTTAGTGAAATCTAGCCCACCTGAAGATCCCATAAAATGTTCATACAACACCAATTTGAACTGCACCATTACAAACTCTTACGGTACCTTCCCAGATCGAACCATTTGCAAGGCAGCTCAAGCTATTTTTCCAACCACTGAAAATGAGCTCATTTCTATAGTAGCAAATGCAACAAGCTAAGGGGAAAGCGAAAAATGAAAATCGCCACTCGATTTTCTCATAGCATACCTAAATTAGTATGTTTAGACAATGGTGTTCAAGACGGATTACTTATAAGTACAAACTCCCATAGGATTGATGATCGAGTTCCTACCAACACTCCTGGCAATGCCCTTAATGACTTTCTTGGATTTCGCTCAATACCTTCCCTCGTCCTCGCCATTTTAAGAACCACGGGTAATTAATTACTCATAAATTGCTTCAAATTTACCTTTTTTTTTTCAAATTTATGGTAACATTTTTTACTTTATTCTAATACTTTCTTTGTTTACTAGAGGAGAATCAAGAATCAACAAATGATGCTGGTGGAAAATGCTTAAGTGCAAAATTAACCACTTCCACATTGAAGATTGGTGCTTATGGGTTGACAAACAATGGTTAGTTAATTCTTTCATCATACCATCGTACAAATAATATATATAGGATGTTAAGTTTATATACTCTTCTGATTGATAAAGACTCATCTGATTGATCATCTAACTTGTATTAAAGACTTTAATAGTTTAAGTTGTGTCAATTCCACAACTGTGTCAGATTCTCCAAAAATACACTAGTACACTTTAATAAAATCCGGCATGCCTGATGATGTTTTAAAAGAGTTCAAGCAACATAGTTAATAATATGAATGCATTCTATCAGGTATTGCCTTTACTGGCTATCAAGTGGTTGGGTTTCAGAATCGACTCCAAGCATCAGGAACATGTCTAGACAGTGTTGAAGATGCAAGAATCACAGCATGCCCTTGGGACCATAGAGTTAAAGGTCTATTTGTTCACCAAACAGCATTTAGCATTAGCTTATCCAAAGTCAAAGGTTTCATTGAAGATGTCCAAAGGCTAGTTGTTTTAGAGCCTAGAGCACTATGTGTGCTTGACTTATACAATGGAATCCTCATAAGGTATGTTACAACTTCAAATGCTTACTTAGGTAAACAAGAAGATGCTTTGGATTTTGACATCACATATTATAGAAGCAAGGATCCAATGTCCCTAGACTCTTTGAAGATTTTCTTGAAGAGATCGAACAACTAGCATTTTTCAAATATGGGGCCTTGCCACATTGGGGTAAAAACAAGACTGTCGCATTCATTGGTGCAATCAACAAGTACAAAAATGTTGATAAATTCTTGGAAGTGAAACAAAGCTATGACCAATTAGGATTATTTTCAAGTGAGTGGACAAATCAAGTTTTAGGTTTAAAAGATGGGTTGACCATAGTCAAAGAAGGGTGTGCTTTAGAAGGACTATGCGTTTGTTCTCAAGATATTCATTGTGCCCCAAAGAAGGGTTACTTTTGTCGACCAGGCAGAATTTACAAAGATGCCAGGGTGTGTATTCGTTTATCGTCACGCTAAAATACTTATCTTAATAAAATACTTACCTTAATAAGTTGTATCAATGATGTATGCATAAAGAAGGAAAAGAATAAACATATCAATGTAACAATTAATTGATCTTAATTCAATAAAGTACTTAAAAATATTAATACACTTGTTCTATATATATGAGTTTTTATTACTTCTTTTGATACTAAAGATGATCTATGTTTTTTTTTATTCAATTGAATGTATAGACACAAGCATACACAAACTTGAGGAGAGTATCTTTTCATTTAGAATTTTAACCAAAATTAAAAATTAAAAATTCGATTTTCTTACGTTCACATTTTATTCTAAGCAAAGTAGTCAACAAGTTTTTTACATTACAAAGTTTCTAATCACGGACTATAAGCAATAATCTTTAAAACCCATTTAAAATTAGACCAAATCTCGCTAGTTTAGGGTCTAATTACGTACCTTCCTATAAGTTTTCAAAATTACCATTCATGCTAGATTTTGACAATCCTGCCGCTAAAAGGAAAAATTATTGCCACTAAAGGTTTCTTTTGTTTTGTTCTAGTGTAGTTCTTCAATGCTCGAACCATGACAAGAGACATTATAGATTTTTAGGGAAATCAGGTTAGATGAAGTAGTAAAGATGAGCATTTTTTCACAAACTCCATGTTAGAGCTTGAAGGAGGAGGAAACTTGATTTTTTCTGGATTTTAAATTTAAGAACATTGTGAACTCAAACTGCGGAAATAATTTCTAACGTTCGATGTACTAAAAGTTCTTGTCACTAATACAATACAATCAACAATATATTGATGAAATAAATTCAGAAGCAAATAAAAATGCATAACAACATTCAACAAGAAAGAAAGATAGCTAAAAAGGAACTTACACATCTTCATAAATTGACCTTTTATTCTGGATCAATCACCGCGGGATATTTGGATTGTGTAGTAATGAAGAACTATCCGAACTATATTGTCCAGAAAAGATGGTGCTGCTATTTGTGTAGGAGCTAGGATATTGTCCAGAGAAGTTGTCCATACCTATATTAGAATCAATTGGAATTGTATAAAGATCTGTTAATTCAATTTCCTTCTCATCTTCATGTTCGTTTCCATTAGTCCAAAGGCTAGTGAACTTTCTTAAACTCTCAAGTTCCATAGCCACTTCCTTCATCATAGGCCTATCTTCTCCGTGCAGGTGAAGGCAACTCTTAATGAGCTCAGCTATCTTTTGAAGTTGCTCAAGACCTCCTTCTCTTACAACTCTACGATCAACAATTTGAAATAAGCTATTCTTGTTCATCGATGAGACAAAGTACTCCACCAAACATTTGTCCTTGTCACTAATTGTGTCCCTCAAAATAGGTTTCATCCCTGTTAAAAGTTCCGCAAGAACTACTCCAAAACTATAAACGTCACTTTTGTCTGTCAGTTGACCTGTGTGGAAATATTCAGGATCTAAGTACCCTAACGTTCCTTGAACCAATGTAGCAACACGTGTTTGGTCAAGAGGGACTAATCTTGAAGCTCCAAAATCTGCCACTTTGGCTGTGTAACCATCATCCAATAATATATTACTAGATTTGACGTCTCTATGAATTATTGGCATCGATGCTGATGAATGAAGGTAAGCAAGTGAACTTGCTGTCTCTGAAGCAATTCTCAACCGATTTTGCAAAGATAACCAAGGCGCTCCATTTTGATTGTGGATATGCTCGTAAAGAGTTCCATGAGAAACGTATTCGTAAACCAGTAAAGGCACTTCAGCTTCCAAACAACATCCAAAGAGTCTCACGACGTTTCTATGGTTGACTTGAGTAAGAATAAGTACCTCATTGATGAACTGTTCAATTTGATTCTCATCCACAATCTTAGATTTCTTAATAGCAACTATACGGTTGTCAGGTAGAATACCTTTATAGACAATTCCATTTCCACCACGACCAAGAATTCTATCACTAGCATAGTTATTCGTTGCCTTCTTCAACTCGTCAGCTGTAAAAATTTTGGTTGCTTCCACACCACCCTTTTTAGAGGAGATTTGTTGTTTCAAGAGTAAACCACCATTTTGTTGGAAGAACTTCTCCCTATTTTTAATGAGTCTTCGTTTGTTGATACAAAAATAGAGCAAGATTGTCCCAACCACTAGGGATATAAAGCCAACTCCCATACCTGTGTTTTATAACAACAGGAAGTGAATTCCTTTGATCACTTCAATAAATACATATATATATGTGAGAAAATTACCAACAGAAAACTTGATCCATGGGAACTCGGAGTTTGTTGCAATACAGACACGACCATTGTTTTCACCATCATCAGTGTATCCTTTTGGACAAGAACATTTGTAACTCCCCAGCGTGTTTATACAATTGTTGTGTTCACACGTATTGAAAGTTGAATTTCGACATTCATCGATATCTAACATGCCAAACAGAGAAACATACCACATTAATTTAATCCCTTTGGCTATGTCGTGATTATACCATACGAAAATTCCAGGATTAATTACTTTGTCATTAATGGCAACTATGAGTATCTAATTAAGCATAACATAATATGCCCTAAGGCACGGCCATACATAACATAGAAATCACACTTAGAAAGGATGGATAATTAGGCCATGTTTCTCAATATAAACTTGTCTCCGACTAATATTATGCAAAATAAAAAAAATTAGCATTTTTTTCGTGCTTTTACTCTCTCAAAGAGAGTGTATTAGATTTTCTTTGTCACCTAAGCACTCAGGGGTAGAGTAATTCTAGTTAAAAAAATATTTTAGAAGGGATATAGGACTCTTGTAAAGGTTGCGTGTGTAATAATAATTTCGATTATAATTGGAGTGTCTTTTGAACCATATTTCCCAAAGAAAATAAAAGTAAAAAAGTTCAAAAATATAAGGCAAAATATTTTTAGTAAAATTACATGTATTAACTTAGTTTAAATACAAGATAAAGAAAATATGATGTTCGATTCCTATATTGAAGCTCTGATTAAATTTAAATCATGCCATGCAAGGCCCGTTTTGAGGTGACGCTCCAAACAAAATTTCCCTATACTCAGAATTCGAAACTTAAAATCTCTAATTAAAATTAGAATAGTACCTCCCCCACGTTGATGGGTGACTATTATATATTGATAAGTGTTTGAATTAGTCAAATTTTGATGAGAGCAAAACCTTAGTGAGGAGTCAACTTCACCTCTATCGTTATGTCCACGCTTCAATCAGGCAGATAATTAGGTACTTCGACTCATTAATTTCCAGTGTGTGGTGTTCAAAAGGCAGTCACTATCCTACAATAAATATAAATGTCCCTATGATTTTGATATCCTACCTTTCTTGACACCCAGCCTACTAAAGTATTTCTTTTCTTATTTTCAATTTATACATCTTACTTTTTTTAATTCCTCCATTTCAATTGGTTTATAGGGAAAAGACTCAAATATATCATCGAACTTTGAAAAACGTTCATTTGTGTCATCTATTAAAAGTTTGGCTCATTTGAGGAAAGGTTCATCCGTGCCACTGATTGTTAACTTAAATGACATGGATGAGCCAATCTTTTAACGGATGACATATATGAGTCTTTTCTCAAAGTTCGGTGACATATTTGAGCCTTTTCTCTTTTAAAAATGATGTAATTAATGATGTGACCGATATAAAAAATAGCTTCATAAAATCATATCACAATTAATAATGACATAGATGAGTCTTTTCTCAGATAGAAATGACATAGATAAGCAAACTTTCAAGGGATGACATATATGAGCTTTTTCTCGGAATTCAAAGGCATATTTGAGTTTTTCCCCTTGTTTATATGATTTTGAATTGACACAAAATTTTAAAAAAAGTAATAATTGAATTTCCTGGTCTTAAGCTAAAAATATGTAGGGAAGTATTGAAATGTCCTTATTGATCTTATGATATTAAACATATCGTGTAGAAAGTTGAAATTAAAGAATTATCGAAAAAAGAAAAGAAAATTTTATTCAAAACGAACTAAAAAACACCAAATTAAAATGGATGGAGTAATATATTTGAAAAGAATATCACTGTTCTAGTAAGAGTATGGAAATAAAATAATTAGTTGAAGTTTATCTGGCTGAGGCTAGCTTGCCTCAGCCGGGGCGGAGCCAATTTTAATAATTCCGACTCCGTCACTGAGTTCAACCTGAGTACTAAAAGTAAGAAATCTAGACGGATATCTAGCTTGCCTCAGCGGATCCAATTTAAGCTTAAAGGTTCATTCGAATCGGAAAATTGTATATTTAAAATTATTTTATATATATAACAGATGTTCAATGAAATCAAGTTACCTGAGCAGCCTGGAGGGATATATGGATTGCCTTCATATCCCGGGTCACAATGGCACCGATATCCACCAAGGCCAGTGTCGGAATCAACACAATGGCTATTAACCCGGCAAGTATAATCGTTGCGCTTTTGTGCGTCAACACAAGTAAGATTATTTCCGATAGCCCAATCTAACACAATAGGAATATTATCCAAAATCCTGTTTTTAAGATTATTATCAGTAAGATCATGTTCGCCCCAGAATTGGAATCGGCTTGCCTCACCTAAAAACGCATATCCACATCGATTAAAAGACCAAATTCCGGTGTGATTTTCCACACTATCCATCGTCGTGTTGAAGTATTTCAATCCTTTAGGTATTTCTATTTGACAGCACCCTGTACCCATACACCTTCCTTTAACAACATTAACACCACTGGAATTAGTACAGAAAGCGAAACATCCGTTACGAAAGTTATCTCCAGTCATTATAGCAGATTCATCGCATCCAATTACGGTAAACATGTTAAGTGCTGAGAAACTGTATGGTGTTAATTTTTCGAAGCGTAACCATGTTGGATTATCTGGTACTAAAAGTTGTCCTGTTTCTGAGAAACATCTCTGGTACAGCATATTTGATACGCGTATTTCAGAATCTGAGATATCGTAGATTTTGATGTTCGATCCATAGAGTGTTGCACCAGACCCTGTACAGTTGATCTCGAAACTTGAGTCTATGGCACAATCTGATCCAATACCAAAAGGATACGGAACTGTAACGTTCCCACACTGCTTTGGGCATCCTGGTTTCGCGATATTTGTACCTTTTGTGATTGTAGTAGGAGATACGGGACTGTCTGCGGTCTGCCGTGGGATGGCCGGAGGTTGATGTCAAGATTATTAGCACACAACAAGTAGATGAAAAAAACAGAGCAATTTGTCTGTGTTGCATGTTTAGTAATTTGGAGGAATGTATACACAACCTATTGGACTAATTAAGTACTCCTAGAAATTAAAGACCTTACCACCAATGGATGGGCCTACTACTTCTTTAATCAAAGGTTTCGAGTTTAAATTTTGACTATGGAAAAATTCGTAGTTTTCTCTGGATAAGGTCCTATGCAGTGTGAACAAGGAATAGTCGGGACTCCAATGCGGATAACATCATGAGAAACTTAGAAAAACCGTAGGTGTCGTTTGTTTGCTTCGTGAATGTTATACTCTATGCGTTTAAATTTGATTTGATTTAACGCAAAACTTAAAGAAAATAAAGAAGATTTTTGAATATTCCCTTCATCCGATATTAGTTGATCATCCTTTTTAAACTAGTTGTCTACCTTACTAAATCAAGAAAGTATTAATTAAATTTTTCATATATTATCCTTGCAATTAATTCTTTTTTAAAGTGTTCACATTTGTTTGTAAAATTTTCAAGAAGTGTTTTAAGGGGTAAATTAGTAAAATTATCTTAATATAGAATGGAGAGTATTATGATATTAAACTATAAATATGATGAATATATAAAATAAAAAAAATTGTGAAATTAAATGTGTCGTGTGAAAAGATTATTAATCAAAGTACTCCTAATAATTTTGTTTTTTCTAATTCTGTGGATGCCAAAATAGAAAGATTCATTTCCACCACAATAAATATTCAAATGGTTATAAAGTGACGTCTATACTTCAAATGGGAAGGTAATATCTGAAGTAGTTGGATAGTTTGCAAAGATGCTGAGAATAATTAAATTAAATGACCATACTCGAATTAGCTACGTATATAATTGTTTCACATAAATACTCTTAATAATATAATTGAGTATATATAAAAGGTATTTTTTCTGTTTGTTTGATATGAATATGAATGTATGCGGTGGGAAATTAGTAGAGAGGAGTCGTGTCATTGTGCATGCATATGTGTGTCTTTGTTTTGACACGTAACTCATCAAATATATATATACCTCTATGAACTTAGCTTGCTCATTTTATATTTGAAAAGGAAAAAAAAAAGAGTTAGAATGGCATCAGAGCAAGAAGAACGATCTCAACTTGATGCTAGAGCTAGACAGGGAGAGACAGTTGTACCTGGTGGCACTGGTGGAAAAAGCCTTGAAGCTCAAGAGCATCTAGCTCAAGGTAGAAGCAGAGGAGGTCAAACAAGAAGGGAGCAGCTAGGAACTGAAGGATACCAAGAGTTAGGACAAAAAGGAGGACAAACTAGGAAAGAGCAAATAGGGAAACAAGGCTACAAAGAAATGGGTCGAAAAGGCGGACTTAGTAGTACTAATACTGAGAAATCCCCTCAACACGACATGTAGTTGAACTGGAGTATTTCATAGCTACTTTAGTTATGAATAAGGTAGCTGCATGCGAATTAATAAATACTAGTAGCTTGTTTGTATCCAGTTTCTTATATATTTTTGTGGCTTCAAGAGAAATTTTCATCAATCTTCAGCTATTTATTATGAGATTTATACACACTATCTAATACTAAGAAATCTACAAAAAAAAAATCCATTCGAGTGAATGAAATATATAACAACTTGTATGCGAGTTGAAGTCATTTTTAATAAACGTCATTTTCTATAATTCAAATTCAATTTGTAAGTGATCACTTATTTCTTCTTGCGTTTAAACTTTTATTTAATTTGTTAAAATAAATCATCCAAAATCTGCATAAAACCGTCGATACAAAATCTGCATAAATTAAATTTCACATCCTAATCTAGTATTCTACATTTAAGGAAAAAAGTAAAACACAAGTCATCAAATAGAAAGAGCTTTGTTTGCTCTAAGCAGCTTGGCATCTCCATGGGGGGAAAGGCATCTCCTCTATACCACCACTTGAATATTAATGGCTAGTTGCTAATGCAGTAACCAAAAGACCAAGTATAAGAAATGGCTGTGCACTGGCCTGAAATAAGATACAATTGGTTTTAGTTTGACAAAGCCAAATTAAGAGCTTCACTGAAAGACTGACTAATGGTTTACATTTCCGATCGTTTTAAGTTCTAGTACAATGGAAGATGAAGGTACCTGATATTTAACGTCGTATTTTACTGGATCTTTGAGGAAGTACTTGAACTGCAGAGCCAAAATGAAGTACATTGTTAGATCACATTTTCCTTGCAGAGAACCAAGTCATATGCCGATTTCATTACTACTTTTATCAGGCAACTGGTCCACACTTTTCGAATCCAATTATGTAAACTATTCTTTCTTTCTACGTCAGTATAAACTCTCAGGTGATTAGATAGAATTGTGTGGCTCTGTTGCCACGATAAGGCGTTACCTGGAAGAAGACTTGTGGAGCAATTAAACCTAGAAGTGCAAAAGCATAATAGGGTTTGCCAGCACCTAAAAGATACCCTGCAACAAACAAGACATAATGCAGTTACAAGATTGTTTAAGGCGTAAATTTGTCCACATTCAGAAAAGTCTATTCCTAAATGACAGCCCTTATCTTTAGCATAACGAAAGCTTACTTTGGCCTGAACTTAGAAAAGTTTAGATGATCTTAGGTGCTTTAGTTTGGGGCAGGATTTGACAGCACTTAAGTAGCCTTTGTACCACCCTAATTTTCAAGCAACATAAATCTGCAGCTCTAAATTTCAAAGAAAGATTTCCAAACAATCACATTTAGTGATTACCCTCTCTATGGTAGCAGAAACTAAACTTTCTTGGTTTGTATTTTTATTAAAAAGAAACTGTGGTGTCCAAGCAAACTTGTGCGCAAATCGACTAAATCTACGGGGTCCCTACTAACTCCCACCAGCACAACAAGTACCAGGTAACTCTATCCACCAAAGCTTGGACAAATAAAAACTGACCAAGTTTTTTTGCCTTCGCTAGAATTTGAACCTGAGACATTATGGTTCCTAGCCTACTTTATTGACCACTAGGCCACACCCTTGGTGCTTCTCTTGATTTTCATATAGTCTGAAGTCGAGGAGACTGCTAATAGCGTCTACCATGCACGTCAATACTGGCAGTTACTAATCATTTCTATCGTCAACAATCACCATTTCAGAAAGCTATCACCTAACATCCATTTCTTACTTTCAGATAATATATTGACATAATGACACAAGCTTCAATGAAGATACAAAGCTTAGGAGAACCAAAAGGTTATCATGTGTCAAACATATATAGATCTGACAGTTGTTGCTAAAACAAGAACAACGATCACCTGCCACTGATATCTGAGTTATGTCAATGGCACCAACACAAATCCATTTAGCAGCTTCAGAACCAAAAGCTACTGGAAGTGACTAAAAATAGTGTCATAAGAAAGTCAGTATAGTCATAGACATGCCCGATTGTGTATGAAAACTCAAACTTAGTGAGATATATACCTGAAGCCCCATAGCCCTATCTCCTTCAATGCTTTTAAAATCATTTACAATGGCTATGCCCAGCTGCAAAACAATAGACAAAAGGTAAGATGACTATTGATGCATGTGACAGAAAATAAAACAAAGGTGCTTTTGCAGACTCTTACACCGGCAATGCTGTACAATAGTGTCAGTACAATTACATCAGGTGTAAGGGTCCCGAACAAAGCTTGACCAGCCCACCTACATCAAGAAATTAAAAGGATTCTGCATTACACAGTAAATAAGAATCTTTTGCCCTCCCAAGCACAAACCAACATGCTGAAGTAATACATTTATAAAAGCCCTTTGCTGAAAAGAATATTATTGAATTGTTGTTGTGTCTACATTGAGACCCTATTTATAGACACTACAATACAATCATTTACTAAGTAAGATACTATTTAGTATTCCTATTTCTATTCATATTCTAATAGGATTGTATAAATCTATTCCTATTCTAATAGGATTGTATAAACCTATTCTTATTCTAATAGGATTGTATAAACCTATTCATATTCTAACACTCCCCCTCAAGCTAGTGCATACAATTCATGTACCTAGCTTATTACAAATGTAATTAGCATGAGGACCGATGAGGGGCTTGGTGAGGTATCTGCAAGTTGATCAACCGACTTCACAAAATTGACAATCAATTTCAATGTGCTTGGTCTCCTCATGAAATACTGAATTTGATGCATAATGCCGATAAAACACAGATAAAATTACAGTGTTGGAACTTCCCAAACCAAGCTTGCAAAGACTGTTTCAGATCATAGAGTGACTTACGTAATCAACATACAAGGCTACTAAACTCCCCCTGAGCAACAAAATTAGGTGGTTGCTCCATATAGACTTCTTCACAATGCAGCGGTCATTGTAAGTGCTCAAAATCTAGTATAAAGTATATGGATCATGTTGGAATCAATAGACGAGTCAATATTAAACAAGAAAGTCACCAAAAAACTAGTCGAAACATGCTCATATGCCGGAGTATTAGATTTGATGGCTAAAAGTGGTAACAATCTAACAAATAATATTATATTGGTAGGGTCGGAATGATGTCACGACCCATCTAGAAAATAAAAATTATATAGGATAGTTTGAATTGATGGAACGACCCCATTAAAAGAGAGAAATAATATGGGTAGGGTCAAAATGATGACACGACCCTACTGGAAAAAAAAATTATACGAGTAGGGTTGGACTGATGGCACAACCCTACGCAAATCAGATTTGAGGAGTCACCGAAAAGACGAATGGAACTATGCAAATCAAATCTGAGGAGTCACTGAAAAGACACATGATGCTATGCAACTCAGATATGAGAAAGTAGTTCGGAAAAAATCCACGGTACTACACAAATTAAATATGAAAAATAGTCTGAAGAGATGCACGGTGCTACGCCAATCAGATATGCAAAAAAAGGTAGTCACCGGAAGGATGGCACGGTGCTACACAAAATAAATATGAAAAAATAGTCACTGAAAAGATCACACAGTGCTACACAAATCAGATATGAGAAAGTAGTCACCGGAATGATGGCACGGTGCTACACAAATTAATTATGAAAAAGTAGTCACCGGAATGATGGCACGGTGCTACACAAATTAATTATGAAAAAGTAGTCACCGAAATGATGGCACGGTGCTACACAAATTAAATATGAAAAGTAGTCACTGAAATAATGGCACGGTGCTACACAAATTAGATATGAGAAAATAGTCACCAGAAAGATACACGGTGACCCAACTTTTGCTAACATAATCGTTGGCCGGACGGGCAGCATATATGGATAATAGCCGCCCGCCGGCAGCGGAAGCTCTTTGATTGTTTACCAAGATCGTAGAGGCTCTGATACCATGTGAGAAATATATGGGAAAAATAATATTATTGAATTGTTGTTGTGTCTACATTGAGACCCTATTTATAGACACTACAATACAATCCTTTACTAAGTAGGATACTATTTAGTATTCCTATTTCTATTCCTATTCTAATAGGATTGTATAAATCTATTCATATTCTAATAAGATTGTATAAACTTATTCTTATTCTAATAGGATTGTATAAACCTATTCATATTCTAATAGGATTGTATAAACCTATTCATATTCTAACAATAGTCACTACCAAAGACCCTCAAGCATCTCAACAAGAACCCTTGATCAAAAGTGGCTTTTTGAAAATGTAATATTTTCCCAAGAACCCTGAAATTTTTGTTTAGAATTCTGACTTCTTTTTTTCGAATCCTGACATATTGAAAAGTGGATTATTGTTATTGTTATGTTAGGTACCCATGTCACAACATAAACTACGAATCTACCTAGGAAACTTGGATGTAACTCCGCAAAATCACATTTTATATTGCAGGTTATATAAAATCTTCAGCATTTGTTAGTATGTTAACCCCTTGAAATTAGTTTTTGACTAGTGAGATTCAGACCTAACTAGTCAAAGCTAAAGTCTTACATATCCTGATGATCCTAGTTTTGGCTGATGATGATGTCATAAGTTGAGAAATGTCATGTGCACATAAAAAAAAATTATTGCAGCTACATGAGAAC
>JAJOOO010018464.1:0-32813 GCA_029582685.1 Solanum piurae | reverse complement strand
CAAATACATATGTATAATATACAATTATCTAACCTATATACATATACAATTCACCTCTCTCCCACTCTCTGCCCTCTCTCGCTCGCCTCTCTCCTCCCTCTCCCAATCTCGCTCGCCTCTCTCCTCCCTCTTCCCTCTCCCAATCTCGCTCGCCTCTCTCCTCCCTCTTCCAATCTCGCTCGCCTCTCTCCTCCCTCTCCTAATCTCGCTCGCCATATATACAAATACATATGTATAATATACAATTATCTAACCTATATACATATACAATTCATCTTTCTCTCACTCTTTGCCCCCTCTCTCTCGCCTCTCTCCTCTCTCTCCCAGTCTCACTCGCCTCTCTCCTCCATATAACATATAGCTATGAATTGTAATTATCAAAATATGGCTATGGAGAGTAATTGGGCTATTTTTGAGTGGCTATATGTGAAAGTTCTCCAATAAAGAAACATGACAAATAAAAGTGAACGGAGGGAGTAGTGTTTGGCCATATAATTTGTCATTACTTTACAAATATATTTGGCAAACATCCCAAGTTTCCAAGTTCTAGGAAAAACTAGAATTTGGGCCAACTTTTTAGTATTTGAGAATTTTTAAAAACCTAAAAATTACTTCAAACTTTTATATTTTATAAAAACGCACATCATTTATAATTTTAGACTAAATTTCATTCCTAGTTTGTTGTACAAAATTTAATCCAATATATACATATTTTATACAAATTTTATCCGAGCTTCCTATCCAAAGTCACTTCCAATTACAAGTAGTAATAGTAGCTTTTCGTATACGAATCAACAATATTTTCTTCCTCTTTTTTCAAATTCATATTAATTATTTTCATTGTCATAGCTTTCACAAACATTTTCATTATGAAACGATAATATAAACTTATGAGTATTTTTAATAATTTTTAGAACTTTTGGGTATAAATCATTTTTTTCTAAAGTTAAATATTTCTCCCAAAGTCTATGGCCAAACACGTGGTGAAACTTTACCAAAAAAATGACTTGTCAAAAATATTTGAAATTTTGTGGTCCTACACTAGCGATGTTTTGAATCTCGTAGTGTTAAACTAAATATATGTAAAATATGTTAAAATATCTTCTATTTTAAGAAAGTAAAGAAGACTTTTGAATTTCGTTATCCCAAATATATCTCATGAAAAGTTGAAATTAAAGAGTTGCAAAAAACGGAAAGATGTTCTTTTTTAAAGGGACTAAAAAGAAAATAAAACAAACAAATTAATTAAAATGAATGAAGTAGTGTATTTCTCTCTCCGTTCGCTTTTACTTGTCTACTTTATACTTTACTCTCCTTTTAAGAAATAACTAGTATATGTGCCTGCAAGTTGCGTGGTTAGTTGATAAATGTAATTAGGAGAAGAAATAATTAACATTAAAGGTAAAATATAAAATTTGTAAATATTTTTTAATATATTAAAAATGACAATAAAAATAAATAAAATAATTTCAAAATAATAGACATGTGTTATGTCCAGAAGGAGAATGGAGGGATAAAATTTCAGCTTCTATTATAGAGGAGTCGTTTGTGAAATTGTTTGGAATTGTGTGCAAATAGCAGTAGTCGATATAATGAATTTTTAGAATTTAATGCTAAACTTATGTTGTATATTTTTTTAGTGGGTGTAAAAAAAGGAATGCTATTTTTCTATAAAGAAAACCAATTTAACTTTAAAATTTTTCTTTTATCCTAAATAAAGTAATTTATAGTCATAAAAATAGTAGTAATTTAGACCACAAATTTTAAATATATTTAGATTTTGCACAAACATATAAGAAGATTATTCACAAAATTTGAGTTATTTATTGGAGACTTAGATTGATTTGAACAAGTTAGAGACGCTTATACACCTTAATGCAATGGCATACGTTCACTTGTATATATATAAATACATTAGGTATATAGATGTATTACAATGTATTAGATGTGTTTATATATCTACTACAAAAAAAAGTGTGAATTACTTGGAGATTTTCCTGGGGATTAGTATGAAAATTTGCAGGAAAATAAGTTTCCTACAGATTTTCATACTAATCCCCAAGAAATCTCTATGTAATTCACACTTTTCTGGTAGTATCTATATATACCATTAAGCAGAATTATGCATTATTATACAAAATTTGACTCCGTCTTCTTCCTTGAGCTCGTTTGAAATTTATCTCAAATCTACTCCAAATCACTTCAGATTTAAGTTTTGATCTTCTCTTGATGTTTCCATTAGATTGGAATAACACTCAATTCAAACAACTAACAAATTCGAAAAATTCAAATTTAAGATTTAACTCAAATCTATTTTCAGTCACTTCAAATTTAAGTTTCAATTAAACTCTAATTTTCAATCGATGGAAAGATCACCTGATCCAACAAACTAACAAACTTGAATTTAAAATTTATATAATTAACTTGTGTTTTTGACTTTTAGATATGTATAAGTATAAAGATGCAATTGATTTTGGTGTTACTCATCGTGTAAATATAAATTTTGAGTTTGTAACGCCTATTCGTGTACCTGTAGAAAGTTTGTGAAATTTTGACCAATCATCATTATTATTTAAAGGTTGGGCTAAAGAATTAAATCATATATAAAGTGGGTTAAACTAGGTAAAAATATAAAATATAAATCAATTTTAATAGAATTGTTATCTCAACGGACAAAAAGAGTAATTTTTGAATGGTTGTGCAATGGTTTGACTTGGTTATGCAGTAATATCAAAAAAATAAAATTGAAACGATGTTTGTATTGTTATGATAGAACTACTAACTAGTGGTGATGCGCCAAAGGATATGTGTATATCATTGTATGTTATGCGTATATCTTGTATATGCTCTGTGTATGTCATCTGCATCCGTATTATATACACATAATATATATGTGATATACATATGGTATACAAGTTACATCATGAGATTGTTCAAAGTACATGCATTTATTTGTTCATGAATTACGCATTGTCTTTCTATTTTTTTCAATAGAAGCATTAACCCATGAAGATTGCACACTCTTCACATTCATATTTTCCCCATTATTTAGCTTTAAACATAATCTGAAGGAGAAACTAAGTAAATATCTCATAAAAGCAAAATAATTACAAATATATATTTTTTAGATTCATATCCCATTATATAATTACACTATATACCCCTAATTAATTTCACTTAACTGATACTAAATAAGTATCATATACTGTATTGGTATCATTAAGGATGATAATTTCGGTAAATTAATACTAAATCAATATATATATACACACACATTACAATTTTATCAAGAGTTGTTGGTGGCTCCGGGAAGGGCTTTGGATCGAGATCCATAGGTAACACCATTATTGAAAGTGAACACAAACTACAAGCGTTGATACAGAACAAAGGAGAAAGTGTGGAAAGATTTCTTCATCATTTTCTTTTTTTTCCTTTAGCAGATCAAATTGTTGATTACTTTTTTTTTGTTACTTTCAACAGATATTTTAATGTATCTAGTTGATTTTGATTCTTAAATTAATGTATAATTCGACCGATTCACCTTTATGATATATTACAATTTTATCATGTACAATATATCGTTTTCAAATATTAGTGTTGATACATAACTCTAATTTATTGAAACTCAAATTAATATGTATCATGTTCATAGTTATGTATTGGATACACAACTATTCTTTTACTACCGATACATACACCCTGCCTTATTCAACTAGTAGAAGGCTATGTATCTGTAGACACTACCAAATGTTACTGCTGATACATAAACACTAATGTTTTATAACAAAATCAGTTTGTATCATATTCATAGTAATGTATATGACACATAACTTTGCTATGTATATACATAGTTATGTATCACATGTTGTTAAGTATCTGCAACACAATTTTATAAATATCAGTGTATACATTTTTTTATATGATATATAACTATATAAAATTGTCGACTTTTTTTTAATCTATTACGATTTGGGAGAGATTTGAGAGAAGAAAATTTGAATTGTTTGGAGCTGTTATGTGTGAGAGATTGACATCAATTTGATTTGCATTATTTGGGGAACTGACATTTAATTTTATATTTAATTTCCTTTTTAATCTCAACAAACTAGTTGTATAGTGTATCAAATGTGATGTATCTGGAAGAATGAGATGTATGCGGATGACAACAATTTTAGGGGATTTTAAAAAAAGAATAGGAATAGAATGTAATTTGCTCCTTACACTATGGGATTCCTAAATTTTTTACAATAAATTAAATATTCGCTAATTAAAGGGTTTAACCCATTAACCACCAACTAAATAAATTAATTATTTTATAAATATTCGCCAATTAACTAATCGTAGTTATCGAATAGTTTAAAATTTTAAACCAACTTCACCGACTGATCTAGAAATGACCCGAGGCAACTATCGGAAGGAGTAAAATGGAAATTTTACAAAAAAAAATTCCATAAGTTATGGTTCGTTGTTTTAGTTGAACCCTTGGAGTTTATGGAGACTCCATTTTTATTGTCATTTAAACTTGTTTCCGTATCTTTAAATGCCTTAGTTTTTATAAAATTTGTTAGTTTGGGTTGTAGTAATGGTTCTCCCACTGAAGGGTTAGTGTGTGTGCCAATCACAACGGTCTGAGTCGTGATAGATAATTAGGTGAAGCACTTTATTGTTGAGTCCGGCCTCAAAACGGACATCTTTTGAACTCTATAGATCAAAAGGGACCCTCCCTTTACGGTTTAAAACACAACATGGACCTAAAAAGTGTCCGTTTGTATAGCGTCTAAAAAGTCGTAAATTTCAATGTCAAGAGTATGTTACATGTCTTATGATATTTGAAGTTACTAACTCAATTATTCTAATGACTAATAAAAAGATTATTTACCCAAAATCTCAAATTAATTGAGGAAATTACTCATTAAGAAAACGTTCAAAAATGGAACACGAAGAATCCACAAAGTTGCAACATTAATTCTTGTTTACAACTTGATAAAGCCGGCCAAAGAGTAGTATAGAATCTTGACCTAGCTAGTGACAAAATTTAGTCCAATAATTTTTGTATTATTTGTGAAACGTCTAGCTCATGAGTGGAGGATTCGTCGTCATTAACCCAACATTGTTGATTGACAATTTTGAGAGGCATTGGGATTTCAAGCATCAACATCTCAGTGTGGAGATAGGAGCAATAGGTGTGGAACGTTGTGGGAGTCACGTTTAATTGAAACCCTAATCCAAATAAGAAGTCCACTTCTAGCAAGTTCATCTCTCTTGTGCTTATTCCTCCTACTTTCCCATAGTAACCATTGTTGTAAAATCTGCCAAAACCAAAATATTTTTCAACTTTCAAGACAATGCGCACAATTAATTCATAACAATTGAAATATTTATCGTGAAAATCCAAACGTTATGGTAAGTAACCTTTTATACATTTTTAATCAGATGTCTTAGATTTGAATCTGGGGAACAAAGTCATTTATGCATAGGAAGCATTAGTTTAACTCCTAAGGTTGAAATCTCTCTGGATCCAGATTAGTCGAATTTCAAATTGGATACTCGACACAAAGTAAGAGATAAAAAAAATGATTGAAATATTTACTTTCCCAAACTTTATGCTTATTGTGTTACCAAATAAATGAGAAATTTCAATATACATGTGAATATCTGATTAAACAACCTTCGAGCTAATTCAACTTTTTAGGTAAAAATGTCATAATACTTAAAATCATAATTATGTTAAGATAACTATGACAGATAGATTGTTTAATATCTTTAAGTATAATAATGTCATGTTAAATCGTCTTAATTAGAATTTTCTTGGGGATGGTGGGGCCTGTAGTGGAGGATCACTGATTATAAACTTCACATCAAGGAATTAAGTTGAAAGCTACTAAAAAAGCAAATTAATTGTAATTTAATTAGTGACAATAGCAAAGAGTTGAATGACAGCTAATAATGCCTTTCTAAAAATCAAGATTTCAGATCTACAATTGGATATTCCACTAATTACCAAAATCATTTTAAAAAGAAAAAAAAAAAACCAAAAATAGAAGGATCAACCGACGAAAAAAGGAAAATGTCAAAGCTACAGAGCTAGCATAGTTGCGTTACAGTTTTTTTTTTATATAATTTTTTTTTATAATTATGTAGTATTCACAAAGCACTAAACCTATTAATATAGATTATAGGCGCATTAAAGGGGGAAAAATTACTTTATAGGATAAATTATTTTATTCTTAGAATTCAATCAGGATAGATTTCATTTATATTAGATATATATAGAGATCACATTTATTTCATCATTTTGACATTAAAATTAATGTTATTAGTATAAGCAAGCAACATTTTACTTCTTTTTCACCCTTAATGAAATGATTCTTAGCCACACAAAAACTTAATTATCTTGCATTTCATAATTAGAGGCAAATTTAAACTAGAAAGGGGACCTATATATCATTATAAATTAATATTTAACTATAACAATACTAATAAATTTTACATAAATCATTACTATAGAGTTCAACTTAATTAATAACTTAAGTACACCACTTCAATATTTTCTCTCTCTTAATTTATGTGATAGAGACTTTTTTTTATTAGTCTATTTAAAAAATATGTTTTTCTATAATTGAAAACAATTTAACTTTAAAATTTCTTCTTCACCCCTAATAAATTGATTTATAGCCACACAAAAATGTTGGGACGGTCATCAGACAAAATACAGCACATCACATCTTAGGTGATTTTGTCTGGATTTGAAACATGGACATTTCACATGTTCTTATTTGACACCGCTGTTGCTTCGGGACGGCGTCGGCAACTTGGTATTTAAATGCACCTTAGCCAATCAGTTCGCGTGCTTCTCAATTATTTAACCAAATGTTTATTATGTTTTATTAGTATAGATACGAAAAATAACTTTATCTATTAAAGATATATATGTCTATCAAAATTTAAGCAGATGAGAGGATATTACCCAGTAATTTTTGGCTTTCACATATTTAGGTGCCCTTTAAAGATGATAAATGGAATTAGTTTTTATTTAAAAAAACAAAGCAATTAAGTAACATTCTATTAGTATAGGTAAATAAGATAATTCCTTATGGTAGACACTACTAATTTGTTTAAGGAATTAATGATGTAAGGTCAACGAAGTTGGATGAATTAGTAAGTTAACCAATTATGTCAAAGTCAGGATACATGATGCTTACAAATTACTCTTTCACAAAAGCTTTCATACTGTGCAGCACGAATTTCAAGGCAATGGTTTTTATGATTTTTTACAAGTCCAAAATAATTACAAAAATCATACTTTCACTAATTTGTACTAGTAATTTTGTAGATGTAAAAGGTTTTTTCAGAAACTAACAGCAAGAATCTATAGACATATGTGGTGTGGTGTGAGAGATAGAAATAAATAGTTCAGAGATAAAAATTAATCTAGAAATAAAATTTTGATGTATTGTTTGATTGTCAAGATTGGAATAACTTATCCAATCTAAGTTTTCCCTTAATACATGATGTGATAGGTTATCTTAGGAAGTAATCCTGAAATAACGTATTTACAACCAAAATCAAGTCATTATAATTAAGTAATTTCTTTCTAAAGTAACTATTTTCTAAAAATCAAATCATTATAGTCATCATCCTATCTGGCAAATGACCTGTTATACTACTCACATTACAAGTAAACAATTACTCCAATCGTTTCGATTTATTTGACGATTATGTCTTATAGGCCACATACTTAAAAAAAAATCAAAATTCATGATCAAACATATCATGTCATAAGTCATAAAAAATAGTAATTTTTTTCAAGTATAGAAAGTTGTGAAGCAAAACTCTGAATTTTCCCCCCTATTAGCTCTGTTCTATGTTTTGTGCATATATATATATGTACAATAATGTGATTGCTAAAACTTAGCTAAAATCATAAATCTATCATATTATGTTTAAGATTGATGTTAAATGTATGTTACAATTTATATTATATAAGAAATTTGAAAACAAAGCGAAGTGAAAGAACTCACATATCATCCATGAATTTAGCAGAAACCAAGACACTCGTGATGAGTAAGCGATGAACATTGAAAGAATTGATTGGCAACAATGGCTGCATCTGTGAGAATCGATCAAGATAAATATACGCCACGATGAAACAAGAAGGGCTACAATTTGCATATTTGAATATCCTCTCCAAGTAACTTTGAACAGAAATTGTAGGCCTAGTAAGTCCATTAAATATCGAAATTTTTTGTGCACTGTTGAGATCATTTGTTTCCGCCACTCTTTCAAGAACAGAAGCCATGAAATTTATAACTCTAGGCATCTCTTCATCAGACTTCTCTATTTCAGCCATTGATTTAAACAAAATTGTCTTCTTTGTTCTGCAGATATATAATGTGTTTTTTTGTTTTGTTTTGTTTTGTTTTGTGCGTGTGTGAGAGGAGAAGTTGGGTTGTAAATTAGCTGTTAGGATTGACCAAGGGAGTAAATGTGAACAATCTTCTCTTTTTGTAGTGTTCTTTTACTTCTATTTATAAATAAAACTAATGAGCGTCGGTTGTGATAAAAAAAAGTCTAATAATATAAATATGACAATGACATTATGAAAGTGCCAAAATATATGGCTTTGTAATTTGCATTACTTTTAAGTTATTTATCTAACTTGTTTTTACTCCGTCTAGCGTCTTTTGATTGGGATCCGTCTTGGGGATTAGGTTAGACCGCTTGGTGTTTTCCGTCTATCAAAAGTTATCTTTTATATCGTGACATAAGTGAGGAAGAAAGTGATGGAGAAATAAGAAAGGGCTTTTGAGATGAAGGGAACTGGAGCAAGAGGGATCCCCTAAAAAAGATCCTTCTCCTTCCCTCTTTTCAAAAGAAAGGTGAGATTCAGACAAAATTGATGAAACAGAAGAAATCTCTCGTGTTTAAGATATGAGAATTGAAAGACGTATTTCTTACATACTTTTTCTTTGCTGGTGTGTTGATGATCCATAAACCCCATTCACTCCTTTTTTTCTTTTGAAAGCTCTAGCAACTCAATTTATTGAGTAAGTGAGGATTTCAGTCATTATAGTCTGAACTTGAAATCTTTCGTAGGCTAATCTCATCGAGTAGTAGCCTCCTATTCAGGAATCCAAATGTGTTTTCCAGTAGTGGTAACCCATGTAGAATTTCATTGATAAACATTCATTCCATTGATTCTTAATTTTTGATTTGAAGAAAGCTAGTTGATCCAAATAAATCATTCTTCTAAGAATAGAACCTAATAATCATACCAATGTGATAAAAGAAGTGTGTACCTTTTAGAGAGCTCTAACAGGCCTTGGACGATCGAATCCACGTATATGGGAAAATATGAGAATGCCTTTGTGTCTAGGGGTGATAGGCTAACCAAGATCGTATATAGCTGATTTTTCGCGAAATTCTTTCAATATAGGGTATGTTGTTGATGGCCTGAGGTAGAACACTCAATGAGATTAGGCGGCCTGATCATTTTGCCTTACCAACCTAGGAAAACTCTGAATAAAAACCTAGATCATTTGTACAAACAAATATTTTGGGTGTTAAGATCCAAAAGGGAAACAACCGATATCGTACTCTAAGGTCCCAAAGTAATAACTTAGTGGAAAATGAAGTGACCAAGAAATGTCGACTAGGAGGTGGGCTTGGAAGCAACCATCAATCCTTTGAAGAAAATGAAATGAGTGTGAAATTAAAGAATGAACAGTTGCAACAATTCCATATGGAGAAGGAGAGGTGTCGTTGAGGTCTTGATCATTTTTTAATCATGAAAAGCTTGAAGCAACAATAAGAGTTCACTGTATGACTAGTAAGGCACATGTTAAAGTTTTGAAAATTGCTTCATACAAAAAATATCACGATTCGAGCCTATATCCTGAATATGGTCGGCACTCGAGAACCATTGTTTTGGTCCCCAAGTGAACCATCATCCTGGCTGAATACAAACATAAACTAACTTAAGCATACACAAACATCAAACTGAAAGAAATGTTTAACAACAGTTTACAGAATCTCAAAACTTTCTAGATATACTGAGTATGAAACATAAGTTTAAGATAAATATCTAAAACTGTAAGACTCTCCAAAACTGTCTTTCTATGAAGCCTCTACTGTATAAAGATGAGTGTTAGGACATGACCAACGATACCTCAAAATGTTACTACCAACAACTCATAAAAACTCGAGTCCTTCGAAAGCAAGGAGACCTCACTCAAAAGCTAACGAGTAGATGAAGTGATCTCAATAGAACTCGTGTTAAGGATCCTAAGTACCTAAATCTACATCATAAAAAGATACAAGTCGAATGACATCAATACATTGAATGTACATGTATGTAATATAGCTGAATAAAAACTAATTGAACTGAAAGCTTGAAGGTAACTCAACTGAAAGATAGTATAAATCATGATAAAAAAATATCATTTAAGCTCTTACCATAAGGATGCAATAATAGAAAATACTAAACTTAAATATGTATATAAAATATACTTTACTTTATTTTACTGGGGAGTTTCTCTAACCAACAATCATTACTATAAGTCTCGTGATGGTACAACATCTTGTCCATATTACTGAAATTATCCTATACCTTGTCGGGGTATAGAACAAACTCAACTCATGGATCCATCCGAAAGGTCTTCTTAAAGATAGTGAGGAGTCACCCGAAGGTCAGTGCGATCTTAGCCCACACTAGTTACGTGGTTTATGGGGAATGTGAGTTGTCTAAACTCTTCCCCATATCAGCGCTCAATACTACTCTTAAAATATATAACTCAATGCTCAAGTAAAAATACTCTCAATGGGTTGAGATAAGTTCTCAAAGAGGCCTCTTTAAGAGGTAACTGCACTGTAATAACTCTGTCTGAAAAACTCTTATACTTTTCTGAAAATAATGCTCTCTTTCTATATGTAAAAATGAAACATTTGGGAATCATTTAGTTCTCTAAAACTCTACCAAAAAAAATCTACTTTAAACTTTACTTTTGAACTCACTTTTAACTTCTTGAAATCAAACATTAAACTGAAAAAAAATATTTAACAACATTTTACTGAATCTCAAAACTCTCTGAATAACTGAGTATGAAAAAAAAGTTTTAAATAAAATATCTGAAACTGAAAGAATCTCCAAAATTGTCTATCTATGAAGTATCTACTGTATACATATGAGTGTTGGAACAAGACACACGACAACTCAAAATGCTATTACCAGCAACTCATAAAACCTGGAGTCCTCCTGAAGCAAGGAGGCCTCACTCAAAAGCTGACGAGCGGATGAAGTGATCTCAACAGAACTCATGTCGAGGACTAAATACCTAAATCTGCATCATAAAAAGATACATGTCGAATGACATTAGTACATTGAATGTACGAGTATATAATATAGTTGAATAACAAATAATTGAACTAAAAGTCTAAAGGTAACTTAACTAAAATATAGTATAAATCAAGATGAAAATATCATTTAGGCTCTTACTGTAAGGATGCAATAATAGCAAATACTGAACTGAAATACGTAGATAAAAATATAATTTACTTTATTGGGAGTTTCTCTAACCGACAACTATCACTATGAGCCTCGTGATGATACAACGTCTCGCCCACGTGCTTGAACTGTCCTATGATTTGTAGGGGTATCAAAAAAATTCAACTTGTGGATCCATATGAAAAGGACTGCTCAAAGGTAGTGAGCAGTCGCTTGAAAGACAATGTGATCCTAACCCATGCTAGCAACGTGGTTTATGGGAAATGTGAGTTGTCTGAACTCTTCCCCATACAGGTCTCAATACTACTCCCAAAATATATAACTCAATGTTCAAGTAAAAATACTCTCTTTGAATTGAGATAAGTTCTCAAAAGAGCCTCTTTAAGAAGTAACTGCTCTGTAATTATAAGTTTGTCTAAAAATTCTGAAAAACTCTTATATATACTTTTCTGAAAATAGTGTTCTCTTTCCCTATGTAAAAATGATACATTTGGAAATCATTTAATTCCCTTAAACTCTACTAAATACTTTAAACTTTACTCTTGAACTCACTTTGAACTTCTCCAAATCAATTTAAGGAAAAATATTTGATTAAAAGGTTCTGAATGAAAATTCAGTAAATGGGGTTCATGTGAGAATATAAACATGAACAACAACTCAAAAATCTCAATGCATAATATATAGCAACTCATAATCTAGAGTTTAGAACTCAAAATCAATAATATAACTCATCTAAAAAATTCTCGAAACTAAGAGTATAACCCTAGATTAAACTTCTACTGACTGAATTTAGATGTAAGACATGAGGAAGAATTTAGTCCATCACTATGATTAGTCTTATATACTTGGAAGAACAAAGTTGTTGAATGAGTTTGAAAAAGAACCTGATAGGAAGACTTAAAACCCTAGATTTTGCCTATTTGCCAGTTTTTTTTAGATGAAAAGTGGAGAAAAATCTTGGATAAAAAACCTTATGATTATTGAAGAGAATCTTGCACTTGGAGCCTTTAGATCTTGCAAAATTGGAGAAATCTCTTTCTTTGAGTTCTTGATATTTGGAAGAATGAGAATTGAGGATTTTGAGAGTTGTCATACGTATAATGATGACATTAGGTTGTAAGATGGACTTGGGGAAGTTGATTGAGGTAAAATGTCAAGAATACCTTTCTAGGAACGTAAGAAGACCATAAAAATCAAAGAAAACGAACTTTTAATGAATGACATCGACGAAATTAGCGATCTAGAGGTCTCCTCATCGAAATAATTGGTGGTTTGCCAAATGGGCTTTAGATCGCAAAAATATACAGATGCTTAAGGTTTTCAGGACAATTTAGTGAGGTAATTCAGCGATTCTCCAACCTATTCGGCGAGTCGCCAAATGGGTTGGTATTCTCGTCGAATTTTCCTACCCGGACATGTTCCAGTAAAACAATCATAATTTTTTACTTCAAACTCGAAATAAGAAAAATTTGGTGGAGTTGGAAAGAAGACTCATAGATCTTTAATTTGATAGGTCATAGACTATCTAATTCATTATAGTATGGGAGATATGATAGTTTGAAATTGACCTTTATATGAGCTCATGCGAGAACTTAGCCGATATAAATGCTTTGAATGTGACTTGGTGTTTGAGGTCCCTTATGAACCTAGATCACTTTAGATACCCTTGGTATACTTAGTAAAGGACCTTAAAACACATGATCAAGTAGGATATCACTCAATTCAAGCTCATATACTTATGACGAGTGATTCAGATTTTAAGAATAGAGTTGCGAGGTGTTAATGAATGATTCAAGACTTAGCTTAAGAAATTTTAGGGTGTTACAAAAAAATATAATGTAATATATACTCTCTCGTCCTAATAAACGTGACATTTTTTTTTCTTTTTAGTCCGTTCAAAACAAATAACATCTAATAATTTAGCTTCAAGTTTTTCATTATTCATTAATGAAATGATTTATAGTCATACAAATTTCTATGACTTATTTTAGATTACAATTTTCAAGTCTTTCTTTTAAAATAAAATCATACTCTATCAAATGCCTTCACATAATGTGGGATAAATAGAGTATGGGGTTTGACTATTTCTTGAACCATGCGCATAGTGGAAGCTCATTGCACTGAACTATCTTTTTTCTTAACCACCAAATTGAATCGAAGAATTGTGACAATTAAGGCTCACAAAATTAGCTTATAAAAATTTAATATGTGTAATTAGTTTAAAATTTGAGGGGTTAATGACATGTTCATTTATTATCTCAATTTATTTGACCTATTAAAATTGGCTTCTATATCCAATTACGCATTGTAAAAAGAAAAAAACACTAATGGTTTATCAAGGCTCATCTAAATGTTGGTCTAATATATTATTCAAATTGATCCATGAAATCAATTAAAATTTGAATGGACTAATGACTCATTCACTTATTATATCAAATCTAATTTAACCCATAAAATTTAACTTATCTAGAAATTGACCTGATATATAATCTAAATTGACCGATAAACTGGTTAAATTAGGATTGGCTGTCTAGTAGCATAGCTCTTTGCTTTGAGCTTTCTACTTTTGTTAATAACATAATTTGTTTACCAAAAACAAAAGTTGGCCTGATATGTAACATAATTGACCTATGTAAAACCTTCTCAAAATATTTTTAATTAACACATTATTTTATTTGATATGTTATATTTTGTCATGATAATTCTTCTTATTACGTATTAAATAAATTATACGAAAACATACCAACAAATTAAGACTTGTAAAAGTAGCACAAGTTTGAATTATGATTCATTATTTGACCCATTTAACTTAGACCATTTTAGTCCAAATAATAACCTGCACAATTATTAATTGATCAGTTCATTTAATCCATTTAAATTCAACTCAATCCATTTATTTGACACCATTAGTAATAATCATTAACAGAGTCATTACCTTGAAATTTACAAGTGGAGAATTCCATTTTTCACTTAATTATTCTCTGCCACTTTTCCCTACACCACCTCAAGCCAATCCCAAAGATATTTAGTTAAAAAGAAATTGTTTTTCATTGGTCTACTCAGGATAATAAATTGTACATATGGTACATTTACTTGTAAACATATGGCACTAGAGTTTGGGATTGTTGACTTCTCTTGTAAAAGAAGAAAAGTGATCAAGAAGGGGATTAACTAATTTAGAGGAGAGATTTGTGCGACAAAGGGAAGATTATTATAATTTTTTAATGGGCCTACTCTATAGTTTTTATTTGAGGAACTTTCACAAATAACCACTATAATAAACTTAATTATGCTTCATAGCTATAGTTTGCATATTTACGGGTTGTAGCTATAGTTTAAGCTGCCTCATTTGTATAATTCACAGATTTGTATAATTCGCAGGTTTGTATAATTCGCGGGTACATTGTATAATTCAGTTATTTTTGTATAAACTCGAAATAACGAATTTATACAATTACAAACATCAGAAGTGCAAATAGTTATACAAATTATGAATTATACAAAAGTTATACAAATTATATTATACAAATTCTGAATTATACAAATGCGCGAATTATACAAAACTAAAAAGCTGAGTTGTGTAATTATAGCTAAAAGTAAGCCGCGAATTGTAATTAAAGTAAACTATAGCTATATTAAGTAATTAACTAGTATATGTTTGCTTATACGCGTAATTTTCCCTTTTTATAATAATGATGATTTTTACATAACTAATTCATATTTGGATCCCACAAGTATAAGCATTCTTAGGCACTATAAGTTTTTATTGTTTCCTTTCGGAGCCTGTGTTAGAAACTCGATTAAATTCGAATCGCGCATTACATAGTTTATTTAGGGATGACACTTTCAACATTATGATTTTTTCCATACCTAGAATTTGAATCCAAGACCTCTTGATTAAAGATGAAGCAATCCTCCACTACCACAAACCATGTTGGTGGCACTATAGGTTATTCAGGCTTTACCTCTAAGCGTATAATAATTTGCTTTATCATCACTTAGATATATAGGAACATTATTTTATGGAATTGTTATTTTACAATTTCATATACTTTAACTTGTTTTGTTAGTATTAGTACCAGTACTAGTATGCCACTTATCGATAATTTCTTCTATATTCCCTCCGTTCTTTTTTACTTGATTTATATTGTCCTGACATTTTCATTAAAAAGTATTTGTCAAGAATTTTTCTTTTTTAATAATTGGATACCATTTGTAAAAAAATATACTAATGCTTGAAAAATTCTGATCTGACATTGGCTGGTGAAATCTAACCTGCTCTTTTCATGTAATTAATTACTCTCCACATCAATCCTAATCAAACTAATTATTTTTAATAAATTCTTTTAGCATTATTAAACTTCATCTAAACGCAGCCACCAGAAAGCACCAAATGTTGGTAATTGTAAAATTAGTTCAATTAATAAATCATGCGTAGAAACTTTTAGTTAAGAGTTGGTACTTACCTTGGAAGAATGTAAAGTTTAATCAAGCTAAATTCAATAGGTTGATAAAACCTAAAGTAAAATGTTCATGTCATCAGTGTGAAAAAAGAAAAAAGGAAAACAATAAGTTTGGTGAGCTTTGTTTGGATGGTTAAATTTATGTTATAGCAAGGTCCGGATGGAAAAATTAGTCCGTGAAAATATGATTCATTTAATCCGTTGAAGCTTGATGAGCGGTTTATTGATTTGTTCATTTATAAGTTCAACATATTTCCGTCCATTAAAAATTGAGTTGATATGTAGGTTGGATTGAACTATTGGGTTCGAAAGATTCAGGACGTCATGCAGAAGCTTATAATTGCAAATCATAGAGGCGACAAAATCAAATGACAAAGAAAAACTATTAAAAAACTTTATGATATTGACTTGGTCAATTGACCTACATATGAAAGAAAAATATTAAAGCTTTAAGGAAAATAAATCTCCCCATAACTAAAACTATTTAGTCACTATATTGTGGATGTTATTATTTTCTTGATATGAGAAGAGACATTTTCAATTTATAGAGTTTCAAATCTTTCCTCTAAAAGGAAAGAATAACCCTAATATGAAAGATTTTTCTTTTAGAAAAAATAAAAGTATTATGGTAATATTTTGACTTTCCTTCAAAAGAAAAGTAAAACTCATATTATGATAATATATAGGTTGCTTGGCCAAACAATATTAATAATGAGTTCAATCGATCTCTCAATAACTTCAACACGGAATATATCTTATATATAAAAAGTTACTATTTGATAAGAACATTTGAACTTATAATTTTAAAATTTTAATGAGTTCAGTGATAAGAACTTAACAATTAAATCAGTCAAATTTATATCTTAGATCCACTTTTTAATAATACTGCACTTATTCTTTCAAAATTTTGAATTCGCCTCTCATAATTTGGAGCTTGTTGGTACAGGCTTCTTCCCTCTTTTCCTTTTTCATCTGGTAATACTATTACATCCATGCCAATTTAACTATTTTAGTGTCTTGCCCCTTTTAGTCTGTCCTAAAAAGATGTATTTTTTATATATTTAATTTTAATTTCAATATTCCACATCATGGTAAGTTTAAGAGCATATAACTCTATACAAATCTTTAGACTAAAATTCCAATATTTAAAATTTAAGTTCCTTTTTATTTTGTAAACTCTATAGCTAAACTGGCTTATCTCCATTTTCTCAAATTCTTACTTGAATGAGAGACATATGGCAGAACTTAAAATTTACCGATAAGATTTAAATAACCAAATAAATATGTAGGGGATTAATTATCACCCATGTGAGTATCCATGCAGGGGCGGACCTACATGGAGCCGAGGGGTTCATGCAAACCCCCTCACTCGGAAAATTATACTGTATGTATTGGATGAAGTTTACGATTTACGTATATATATTAAATGTTGAACTCCTTCACACAAGATTAGTCACAGTGCAACGGGTAACTAGGTTAAGGTCCATGTATTTTAGCCGAGATCGAATCTCGGTGGAGGCATTCTCTGACAACTTTTTTTTTGTTAAAGCTTTGTCAAACCTTTTCAAATAGGTTTATATTGTAAATTTATGGGTTTCTTTAAAATATTAAATTAATACATAGTAATATTTCAATAAAAAAAATTGGATTTCCTAGTAAATATTATTATATACTTAATAAACTTTTTAATAAAAATATTTACTTTAATATAAATTATTTAATTTAAGCTCACTCATATATGATTTAACCCGTTTATATCTGAATCGACTCGTTACTTTGTCAACACTATTAGCATGCTTACTTTTCTCCGAACCCTCTAAATCAAAATCCTGGGTCCGTCACTGTACCCATGTGAGTTTTTGTGGAAGTACCTGCATGTTCTACAACACACCACTCTCAATCTATATATACTAAAAAAACAGAAGGGAACACAAGATTTTTATTCAATGTTGACAAGGAGTGGTGCTCATGTATGTATTATTATCACACCATATATACAAAATATTTATTTTAAAGTAATAACCAAATCGTAGGTACACACCCTATCTACACTTAGTAATGGATAGGAGGCATCATTTATCATGTTGGTCCAATAGAATTATGACACATTTGCACTTGTATCTATTATAAAGATTGTTGTCCTTTTCCCATTTCCCCCTATTTTTCTTTGATTGGGAATGTCTAGTCTAAAGGATTTCAAATTTGTGCTAGTCACGTTAGTGATGAATATATGGGTGTTTATATTCAAGGTATATGCCAAGTACATGGGGTTGGGGTTGGGGTTGGGGTTGGGGTGTAGTGGTAATACTGTTTTATTTTTAATTAGATGCTTTATTTTTAATTAGAGGTTTCGATTCGAGCTTTGAATATGAAGAAGATTTTATTGGAATCTCCATATCCACATGAACTCTGTAATGCGCGATTCGAATTTAATCGAGGCTCTAATACAGATTTTGAGCACTGAGTGGTAAAAAAATGATTTTGACTTTTTAATTACACTAGAGAAGGGAATTACATAGACGTGGAGGAGCTTAACAAGATAGATTCTTATGCATTTTCATTTGATGATGGGAAATATTAACAACATTGAAGGCGGTTTGAAAAATGATGAAGATATTATATAAAAATAAAATATCAACAAATATGTTATAACCGAGTAGTTAATGAGTCTATTAATTTGATATCGATGGAATACGGGTTAGTCATTATATAGATATAAAGATTGTCAACTAGATTCGAAGTATTTAAAGATGTTTAAAAACTAATGAAAGAAGTTTTTACAATATACTAAAGTGAAAATTTAAGCCAAAGATGATTACATTTTTAAATAGCAAATGGACTAGTCAAAACAATTTTTTTTACGAAACTAGGTTATAGTTAAGGATAGTTTAACCCATAAATATTCATTAGGGCAATAGAAATAAAAATTAAAACCCTTTCACCAAGAATCATAGATTGGTTCCTCCGATGAGGACAAGGAGCAAGAGATGTGTGTGGAATGGTAGCACTAGTCAAAATAGTAGAGGACTTGAAATTATTTTTTTGGACTATAATCATCAGCTTGTTTGTCAATTAATATTTTGTTTCTTTTTCAGGCATCAGATATAGAAAATGGTTTTGTTCAGTCACCTATCGAATCAAGCATCGATTAGAAATCTTCGGATGGAAGTAACACTGATGATGAACCAAGCATCAAGTAGAAATATTTAGGATTTTTTAAAAAATATTGTTGTTGAATGACACTTTAAAATTACTATTTTGATTATGTAATTTTGGATTACTTCTGTTATATATGATGAATATTTTGCTCAATTAATCTATTATGTTATGTTAAAATTATTAATTATAGGAGTTTAAATGTATAAGATGCAATAAATAAGATGTAAATGTGGATTGATAAAATTGGAAAATATAATTATTGCAATAAAATTCAGCAGTCACGAATTGAATATTCGACTTGTTGGACAACAACACTATTTAGACTATATATTTTGGCATTAACAAGATGTGACTTGTCATAACTCAAATGTAATCATACTCGAAGTGTTGGACAACATCACTATTTAAACTATATATTTTGACATTAACAAGATGTGAATTGTCACAACTCAAATTTTGAAAACCTACATTTTTAAAATCATCATGAAGCTCATTATATTCAAAAATCACACATGAAATAGAAACCAATAGCTCTCTAGAGATGAGTAATTTCTTAAATTTACTAATTGATGGATTTCACAGAAACAAATGTATTTCTACAATAGAAAAGACCTTTATATAAATTTAAATATCTACTTAAGCACATCCAAATTTAAGGCCACAGATGTCAGCTGAAACCAAATTAAAGAACACGTTTATATATTATGCCTTTTGTGTTCACAAACATGACCGTTTAAGGATTGATTCTTGGAGAAGTAACAATGACCTTAATGCAAGTTTCTGTCTTTCAGACCACAAAACCAAGAAACAGTAAAAACAGAGAAAAACCATCCTTCCTCATTGCAAGATTGCAATCCATGCAGACAAGTAGTAGTAGATAGTAGATTAGTTGTTCCTAGAATCAGCATTCACGTCCTGAAAGTTCAATAGTACATAACAGTTAGCAATTCACACGCAAACATCACTTCCATTAGAAAATTCAGTGTTATTTAAGCAAAGAGACGAGTTCCATTTCCCTGCAAACACCATTGATACATGTTGTCAAAGTTGCTTCCATTCAACTTCTAAGCAATGGACACAAATCAAATAAACCGCTGTAAACTAAATCTGATGTCTAGATGAAAAGTGATGCAACATCAAGCGGTTCTCATGCTGATCCTATATATTATGCTGCCAATAAAAGAGTAACTTGTTAAGAATTTACACATACATTGCAGGCCAATAAGTTTTTGGCCTTCGCTATATGTCTCTCTTGTTTCCGCAATTAATGATCCACAGGGACATAAATCAACAAATTAAACCACAATGCAAGATTTCCATGTCTCTGAATGCTCTTTATTCATTACGCGATTTAGGGGCATAACATCTCCCTTAACGTCCATTATAACACAAACAAATGTACCGTTGTTAACTTATCTGATATCTAAGATGGAACATGGTGCAACCTTAAGCGGTATACATGATCTACGATTAATACCATCAAGGATTAAAAAAAAAGTAAAGAATGAATTACAAGCATCACTTATTCTTATCCAACATTTTATGCTACCAAAAATGGGTAAATTAGTTGATTTAGAGCTGGAGATTAATGTAGAAATCATCCTCTCCTCTCTAGCTCAAGTAAATCTAACTCGCAAAAGAAATTTCATGTTACACATTTTGGCTTCTTTCCTTTTCCTCCTTCATATCATTTCACTATGCACAATAATAAGTTATCTCAATTTAATGGATCACAAAAGACGCAAATCAACAAATTGAACCACAATTACACCGATATGCAAATCTATTAGATTCTTGGGGTTGTTTCTTACAAGGACTAGCTATTTTTCCTCATTATAGCTTTGCTACATTACATTGACTTTGGTCAATTTTTAGAAGTTTCATTATAGGTTGGTTATAGTATAACAAGTGGATATTACACTTATAAATTCTTTAAGCCAGAGCTGTTATCTCTCACTTGGTGATACATAACATCACACATATTTTAACTTTAATGTTGTGAAGTATATAACAGAACATACAAAAGTTCTTCTTTTTTTAAAGTCAAATTTAGATACTCTGAACATGATAAATGAATCGTTGTTCAAAGTAACAAAAGTGTTGAGTGCCATTTAGGTTGAGGATTAAGACACCAACACTTCAACCAAATAACTATTCTTCCAAAAAAATTGTTATCTCCGTGAAGCAAAAAAGAAAAAAACACTAACAAGACGTCTAAGATGATATGGCCCAGATAGGCGTAATATGTAATATCTCGTTCTATACTTGAAAAGAAACAGAGTATAACAACACTTGAGAGATGTACAGAGAAGTCTTACTATTAATTACGCAATTGTCTTCATCAGAGCCAGTGGCGGATGTAGAGTGTGTCCATGGGGGTCATCCGACCCCCCTCGGAAAAAAATTACACTATATATATAAGATCAATTTTTTTGTGTACGCGTATATATTTAAAATTGAACCCCTTGAGCATATGTCAAAGGAGTAGCTCAATGGTTTATGGAGTTCAGGATTTCTCCTACATGAGCTTTGGGTCACGGGTTCGATTCATTTTTTTTATTTGAACCCCCTTGATAGAATTCCTACCTCCGCCACTGATCAGAGCTATTTCAACCTCCTCCGTTGTTGCATCCTTGATTTCTTCCGTTGAAAAAAGGGCCAAACTAGACTCTCTGTAGATGTTTGCCTTATAATCATAGTGGGTAACCTCTAGATGTGGGCTTCGTTGTGCGATTGAGTGATCCCTTGGATTGTAAATCATGAAAGTTGAGCCAAACTGAAACAAAATTTCACCTTTATTTGACATGCAAAAGCATAGACAACGATAACCGATCATAGGATCACAAGGAATATTGATGTTAAACATCTTTATCCAAGATTCTTTAACCCCATACTCCTTCAAAACCCACACGTCAACGTGAATTCTTTGATAATTACAAAACACAGAAAGATCACTTTCCAAAACTCCCAGGGTCCAACAAAAATCTCTTTCTCCATAGTAGGGTTGTTGCAATTTTCCCCATGTCCTATCAGCCAAATCAAAAGAAATGATGTCCGAACCAGAAGTATGATAAATATCATTAGCCCAAAGAAGTTTCCCATTCACAAACATACCCGACTTAGTACATATGTTCCCAGTCTCAAAATCTTCTATACTTGTCCAAGAGTTACTATTTAGACTATACATTTTAACCTTAACAAGAAATTAATAGGCATAACTCTCGTTATGGAACCCAACCACTACCTTATAATCACCATGAACCTCATCAAATCCAAAACCATACATGGAATGGCGACCCGAACACCACTTATCTCTACAATCAGGTAATTTCTTGAACTTCCTAATGGACGGATTCCATATAAACAAATATCTTTTTGCAATAACAAGACAAATCAATCCATTGATAAAATCAACGATCTCAACAGATCTACGGGATTTTATCCTAGGATACTCCAAGTTCAATGCCTCAGTAACTGAACCATTAATCAGAGAACTAACAGAACAGTCCTTAATATTGTACTTAGGTTGATTAAAACTCAGCATAAGCCTATGGTGAGTTAAATCCTCGTTATTAGCAGATTTACTGAGATGGGTGTTGATAAATTCAGGTGTAGAGATTAAATCAAGCCAGGATTTTGATACAGACCTGAATTTCAAGAGGGGTTTCACGGGAAGCCTCAAGAGGATTTCAGTGATGAGCTCTGCTGGCAGAATAGGAATTGTCATCAAGACTGAATCTTTAATTGAAGTGGAAGGCAATTGAGCGTTTTCTTCTCTTTGGGTGTAGATTGGAAGCTTCATCTCCCTCAGATTCCGCCATTAGAGTTGCAGTAATTTGAGCTCTTGGAGAAGAACTACAACGTTTTGATGTTTAGGAGGTTTTTTGGTTAGGCGGGAAGATTCCTTTATTTTCCCTCGTTTTCTGATGAACGACGCCGTTTTGCATGCTTAAGGAATTGATTGGTATATTATGTAGTCAATATCTAAAATTAGGGATTTAATTATTTTACGTTATCTTTTTTAATTTGCTATTTTTAGATCAACATTGAGTGTTTTTTTTCTTCTTAATTTGTATCCAAATTATTGACTGAATACAGATCAATGTAATTTGAATATTACTAAACTCTAGTCCAAAAACTGTACTAGTTATTATGACAAAATGAATTTTAAAATTAAATGACTATTAAATTTGGAGATTTTTTTTCTTTTTTCGAATCGATTAAAAAAAGATGTGTAATACAAAATGAGACAGAATAAATAGCAAATTTTTGGCCTTGTTGGTATTACGTAGTGAGATATAATTTCTCTTGGGCTTGTTTGATTGGGGAACATGTTATTCTGACATTAATTATTTCGGGATCAGTTATGTCGAGATTGTTAATCCTTCCTCATCTTTTGGAAATGTGTTATTGTTGTATTTAATCCACCCTCATAAAAACAGCATTATAATTCTGAAATAACTAATCCCGAGATTAATTATTACTTGTCCATCCTACCAAATGAACCCTTAAAATTAGAGCCCGTTTGGATTGACTTAAAAAAAGTAGCTTTTAAGTCAAAAATAAAAAGTCAAACTGAGATGATTTTTAAGTCAAAAAATATATTTGGTTTTTGACTTATTTGAAGTAATTTTTTACCTTGCCAAATACTTCGTAACTTATTTTAAGCCATTTAAAATTTATTTTAAATTATTTTTTATATTTGTCAAACACTTTCAAAAGTCAAAAACTAACTTAAAAAGTAGATTTGACCAACTTTTAATTCTCCGGCTCTTAATCTTGCTCACATAATACTAGGTAAATTGAAACGGAGAAGTACCTCAAGTACTTTCGAATAATTTGGGGAAAATTCTCAAAGCACAAACACAAGGTTCTTTACTCGTTCATAGCAAAAATTGAGAACTCAAATTTCTGCTACTCAAATGGAATCCAAGGAAGATGAGCCTTCCATATACACTTAGATCTGAAAAAACCCACAAACCATTCTCAATTACCTTCAACTTCAATGAAAAATTCAGTCTTGATGACAATGCCTGTGTTGCCAGCAGAACTCATCACTGAAATCCTCTCAAGGGTACCAGTGAAATCACTCTTGAAATTCAAGTCTGTTTCGAAATCTTGGCTTGCTTTGATCTCTAGTCCTGAATTTATCAACACCCATCTTAGGTTATCCACTAATAACAACAAGGATTACACCCGCCATTTGCTTACGATGAATTTTCGTGCAGCTACGAATGGTCTTTATGAGTATACTCTTAAAGATTTTACTCTTAGTTCCCTACTTTATGAGTCTGTAACTGAGGCATTTGACTTGGATTATCCATACAAGAAATTGCACAATCATTTTTCGATTGTAGGTTCTGTCAATGGATTGATTTGTCTTGCCATTGATGAATATGAATTGGTTCTATGGAATCCATCAATTAGGAAGTACATAAAATTGCCAGATTCTAAACCTACATTAATGAAGTAAGATTGCTGGCCTTTATATGGTTTTGGATATGATGAATTCCACGATGATTATAAGGTCGTGGCTATTTTTTTGAAATATAGCAGTCGGGATCAAGTTGAGATCAAAATATATAGTTTACACAGTGATTCTTGGAAATGTGTTGATGAATGTCCAATTAAGAAGCTATTAAAAATATCGGGCAAGTTTGTGAATGGGAAACTTAATTGGATTACTCATGGCCCTGATTTGTTTAATATGTATAAAGACGGGAACATCATTTCTATTGATTTGGCTGATGAGAAATGGGGAAAGGTGGAGCAGCCCAACTATGGAATAGGACATTTTTCTTTGAGTCTTGGAGTGTTTGGAAGTGATTTTTCTATCTTTTGTGATAATATGGTTAGCCATGTAGATGTTTGGGTTATGAAGGTGTATGGGATTAAAGAATCATGGACAAAGATGTTAACTATCGAGTATCCATATGATCCTTTTGTGGATTATGATTATATGCTGTTTCCACCCTCTTTCATATCAAATAAAGGTGAAATTTTGGTTTGTTTTGGATCTAGTAAAGTCATGACATATTCTACTTCACTTGATCAAAAAAGTAACATCATGACATACAATCCAAAGGATGACTCTTTCAGATATTCCAAGGTTATTAACTTTAACTTTGACGGTTGGCGTCTGGCGGAAATCTACGTTGAAAGCCTAGATTGTCCTTTATCTGCAGAAGGGAGAAAGAATGCAACAAAAAGGAAGGCTGGAAAAACTCAGGTGAACAACAATTAATCAACAAATGACTTGTAAGAGTTGCACTTTGTGCATTTCCGTCACATTCTATTGAATTTTGTTTGTTATCTCAAATATAAACAATGCATATGTAAAGGGTGTCTTTAAATCATATTGCTCGAGGATATCGTTAGTCATTTTCCCTTCATGCTCTACTTTTATTAAGCAATAATTTTGTCTTCTACATCAAACTAAGGGTGTAGTAGGTATTTAAAATGTAAGGGCTGGTAGGGTGATGGGCGTGTGGATTAAGATGAGATGTGTTGGAGGATTGTGAGGACACAATCAATGTGGAATGACACTTAGAACTTGTATTCTCTGCTTCCACTAGAGAAGTCATTTTCGGAGAACATTTTCTGGAAACGTGGATTGTCATAAGTTGTGCTTGTGGCTTATTGTTATCATGTCCCAAATGCAGTTGGTAGGGAAACAAAGCTTGTCTATTTGCTACTGGAGTATGCTAATAGGCCCAGTCATTTCCCTTTTTCATGTAATATGAGATACCGCATAAGAAATCCCGAAATGCACCATCAAATTCGTGAAATTACGGATTCACAAAGCCATATCTTGAGCATGTGCGTCGTGTTTGATCCACATTTCCATGTTTTGAAGTTGCTTTTATTGTTTATCGATTATGAGGTTCTTGATCTTCGGAATGAAGAAAGTAGCTATTCTTGGTGACCCCTAATTAACTTGCCTCGGCAAAGCCAAGGAGAAAGAAGAATGTGATATAAACAGAGCAAGCAAATAAAAGTCCTCTTTGCAATGGAAACTGATTACATCATGTGAGACTCACAACAAATTCCGGGTATAGGAATTGATATTTTGGATATGGTGAATGATAGCTGCATTGGCCATACTACTTCTCCTACGAGTTACTACACAGTAACTTGAAAGACGATTGCATACTTTTGAATGGAAAGTTATCATTCGCTAAAATAGGAAAAGAGGAGCTTCACATAGCTAGTTTGCTAAAGGGGCACATACCTTCTATAAAGACATAATACATAAATGTGCTCTTTAACTTGGCCTCATTTCATATTTATGTCCTTTACTTTAAACTCATTTCATATTTATGTCATGTGATGTATCAATGTAAAGTTCTTTATTAACGTTGTGTATTATTGATATTTCAGGAAGTGAAAGTTGCTCACTGCCGACTGCTTGAATCAAAACAGTGAAGAATGGCTTTTCCGAGCTCTGAATGTTCATCGAAGGTACTCTTACTTCGTTGTACTTTGAACGGGTCATGAACAAGGTCAAAAATCTTCTCCTTCCCCTGTATTACTTTTGTATTTTGAGATTGGTCAGAACTACATTTTGAATCTTCCCAGAAATAGAATTGACTATCAATTCTGAAGGAACTGAAGTTACATCTCTTTTCCATTCAAGAATTCTTATGCATTTCCACGCCCCTTTAAGAAATAGGCACGCCTGCATCTTCATCATCATTCTGTTCATTAACGTCCTCATCTTGAACATCATTTTACTCATTAGCACCTAAATCTTGTTCATTAGTGCTTCCATCTTGATCATTAGCGCCTACATCTCGTTCATTAACGCCATATTCTTGATCAGCTTTATGTTCATCCGTGCCTCCAACTTTCACATATCATTCAATTTTTGTCTTTAATCTTTATAATTTCACTTTATTTTCTTGTTTATTCAAGCAACCTGATTCTTATCATTATTTTATTAAATAAACGGAATTAGAAAAAATGAAATTTAATTAATTTGTGTATTTTTCTCAGTAAAGTTCCTGCATAGAGAAATTGTTTAGAATTTTAATTGCATAGGTACCAATTAAGTCATAATGTGTAGTAGATATACTAGATAAGTATAGCCCGTGCTTAGCACGGGCCCAACGAATTTGCATTCTAAGTGATCTGTCCTTGTTTGGTGCTTGTACGTTGCAATTTAGAAGATTTCTCGTTGTTTTTGCACAAACTCAATATTATAAAATTGTGATTTGGAATGTTATTTCTCATTGTTTGGTGCTCGGTTGTAACACAAATCTAGTATTGTAAAAGTTGAAATTATTATATTTGAATAATTTAAAAGCCCATTTGACTTAACTTTAAAAAAAGTAGCTCTTTAAAAATAGTTTTTAGAAAGTTAAACTTTAGTAGCTTTTAAGTTGAAAAATGAAAAGTGGGTGAGTACCTACTTTTAATTTTTTTAAGTCATTTCAAACTTATTTTAAGTTATTTTTAGCTTTATCAGACACTCTTAAAAATTAAAAATGATTTAAAAGTAAATTTGACCAACTTTTTAGTCAATCCAAGCTCTTAAGCAAACGTTTAGATTACCTTGATGAGCGGACGTTTGGTCTTTAAATGCTTTTTATTTATATTATTTCACATTTATTGACTTACACAAACTTGTAGATGTAAATGTTTACTTCCTCAGTAGATCATGATGAGTCGGACATGGTTCAAGTGACACAACAACGTGCACCATCCGTCGCATTGTTTAGGTTAGTAACCAAAACTTTATCAACTTTCATTGTCTCGCAAGGTTAAGCCAAAAATAAATATTAATCATAATTATGCTTCCCCTACTTTGCGAACTTTAGGAGCAGAGCACTGTAAATGTATCAAACCTACAAAGATTCGCAACACACATTAAAATATGCCATTCAAATGAAACTTATTTTGAAAAATTGCTAATATTAGTGGAGAACTTGATGACCGTAAGTGATTGCCAAATCAGATAACAAAAGCATCAGATACTAATTGTTGCATATTATATACCTATATTACGTACAAAATATTACGATCCAAAATGTAGTGTGGCTACTAGATGTACTTTTAAGTTTTGGATGCGAAGTGCAACATTCACTGATTCACATACATGGGAGTGTAAACAATATACAAACACTACATATAAGCCAAAGTTGATGTATTCTTCTTCGTGGATCTTCGACAAAAAAATATAAGTAAGGTCATTTAGACCTAACTTCTTAAGAGCAATGTGAATCAAGTGTGAAGCTGTAATATATTCCAGTAGGAAGCACAAATCATTCCACCTTTGTTTACCCAGATGCAAATCCAACTCTCATTCACATTACACCCAGAAGTATATATATATATATAGAAACAATAGTTGGAAGGTAGAATAGCAAAAAAGTCAATCAATAAACAACATCAAACCACTTCCTGCAACACAGTAACAAATCTCCTAATTGGTATGGAAGTGTTCTTCAAAAAAGCTCTTGATCTTCTCCTTGTAATTTGGTAATTTCTCAGGGAAAACCTCAAAGAAATTATGATGCAAATTATGAATCCTTAAAGCTTTAGTACTCATAAAAAATAAAAAAACGGACTGACTTGTATCCATATACTGAGGAAAGGTCTTCCCTCCGTTTCCACAATAAGAAGAAAAAGTTGAATTTTTCCTGAATATGAATATGAACTACGACAAGGTTTTGTAACTTATACAATGTATGAATATTCATGATCTTTCATAATTTTATTCAACTCATCATTAGTCCCATAAATGTAGTCATTAAGTCTCTAGCGAAGCATTCCAAGTTTCAAAAATTTTCACATAGTAATTAAGAAGGGAGTACAAAGGCAGGACAAAACCAACTAACCACTCTTAGGGTTGGTTCATTATTTTATTCCTTGTTCAATTTGGACCAATGATAATACATCCTTATCAATGTAGGATTCTCATCTATCAATGACAACATAAAAAAAATATCCACTTATTCAATTTCTCACCCCTAAATACCAAGAGAGTTGACAACAAATTAGATTAACAGTATTAACTGAAAAGTAATTTATCCACTTAGCCAGAGTTCACAAATGTGATATCCTTGTTCAGAGAACTCAAAAACTTATAGAAAGGTATTGGAGGGATCACGGAAGTGATAAACTGCCCTGAAACCTAGCAATTTTTTTGAATGGGTGATAAAGGTGGATTTTCTGTTTCTCATAGATAATTTATACATATATAATTCTTAGCCTGATCTTTGCTGGCAAGCTTGTCAAGAGACACAAATTCCTTTGGCTCATGGTGATGATGAAGCTTTTAGTCCTCATCGATGTCATCCATGTACCATGCATGTATGACGTCCTCTCTTGGATCCTACCGGAATGAAAAAATTAAGAGAGCTTGCTAATAATATTTCTCCATTTTCTTCTCTAACCATTAAATTAAAGCATTTCACTTGTGTGAGTGAAACTCGCAATGATAATGGACAAAAAGTTGAGAGCATTAAGTCATTGATAGCCTTTTGTATAGACATACACTGAATAGTTTGAAGCATATTTTGTTACATTACAAGTATTGCATAGTTGCTAATTTCATATGCTAAAGATTCAATTTTTTTCTAACAAGTGAAACAAAGAAAAATTGTGAAATAGATGTTTACAACTCTTATAGTCTTATAGCAGGAATTGTCTTTAGATTTGAAAAAACAAAAATAATATAGTGTTTGTTAGATTATAATCAGATTTATGCTTCAGTTTCATTCTCGTGTATCAAAAAGAAAATGTACTCAAACATTAAGCAAGGAAAACTCCCATCTCCTTTGTGGACATGTATTATGCATTGTTAACTCAAAATTGTCGAATAACACTTGTAATAACTGAGTGTTCTTATACTTGAAGGAACTTCCAGAAATGTTCTTTTTAGTTATACAATAGAAATTGGATAAAATTATACTTTCGGGCAACAGATTTGAAGGGAGGAGAAACTATATCTCTAATAGGTAACTTATAGTTTTCCATGTTGTCTATCCAGTGTACTTAAGTTGTTTTTATCGATCATATTGTTATAAACATATTAGTTTTCTACAAGGAGAACCACACCCGATAAAGTGCAAAGGAGAACTATTCGTATGAGATCAAAGACAAGATTGTGAGATACAATTTATAACAAGTTTTATTACCACTCTCAATATCTTCAATTATACAAGAGAGGAACACCATAATTCACAAAGACAATATTAACAATGAAAGCCATAAAAATCAAATAACCAGCAAGCGGTTGAGATATAAGAGATTTATTTCAACAGCCAGTTGCAAAAAATGAAGAACCTTAAACAAATATTAAGAAATCTACTGCTATTGAGGATATAAAATATCAAAAAGAGTTCAAGAGCTTACAGTTTTTAAAAATGTTGCAGAGTCGATTCTTGCGCCTTCTCATTCTTTGACATCCCTTTCCAACTTTGCCAGCTTATTTACAAGCTCTCCCCCTTCGTAAAATAATAGTTTCTAGTTTCTCCACAATGAATAATGACACAATTCTATTTGGGAACTTCAAAATCCAAAGCCTTTCTTGATCTATCATTTCAAATGTGTTGGAGATACAATACCTTACTTAATAGTCAACCTTTGTTATCCCAGAAACCACATAGCAGGGAGGCGTTTAGATATACCTTCAAAAATCAAGTAAACAACAATCATCAACTAAAGAAGTCTAAAATTGAGGAGTGCAAAAATAGAAATTAGAGAGCTATAAATTTAAAGATACGTATGTTTCATCTAGGAGAAGTTTGCATTAATTGACAAGTTGCAAAAGAGAAGTTCAAGGCCTCTAGTACAACATATCAATGTTTATGAGATAAACTGATATTTTATATTTGGATGACTCGACTTTTGAGACATGTTAATCATTTGCAATTTGAAAGGTTTCAACAGAATTAACTTTCAAATATAATCAAAATATTCCACTAAACAAAGCTCTTATTTTATTCCTAATCGTATTAGTTGTTCTTGCCAATGTAGATACAAAATTCAAAGTTTTCGTCGCAACGTTTCGACTTTGAAATTGCTTAGAAAACTATTTGAATCTATTTTCTATGGATCATTAAAAATAATAATTGAATCCTATAATGTAGAATCTTGACCTAAAAGAGCATACACTAACATTAAGAAGTACAATAAAAGTTTCAAGTGAAAAAAGAACATGAAGAAGAATCCCTATTCTAGTTGTTGGTTCAGCCTGGCAACAAATTGCTTCTTGTTTGATTCAATTTTCTGACAGCTAAATGAAAATACACTTCAAAAAGATCTGAAACAAAGCATCAAAATTAGAGAAACACTAATACCTACCCAGTTGCAATTTCTCGGATGTAGTTTCCAATCAATTTACAAACTCTTCCACCTTGATCAAACTAACTCTTTAATGTAGTTTCAATCCCCTTAATAAAGACAAAAAAAAACATTAATAGAGATAGAATTGAAAGAAATACAAGATAGAGTCATAATATCCAACTAAGAAAGTGAAAAGAATTTTGGTCCATAAAACCCCAAAAAGGAAGCATCAATTCGTGCCTTGTTTAAAAAATATTAAGAGAATTTTCATAAAAATGGGTAATTCGAGATTCGTTTGAAGGGTTTAATTCAATCGGAGTCAAAATTAATTGGGGTTGGGTGTTTGATTTTGAGTAGTAGTGATTTGTGTTTGAATCCGATTGATTTCGATGGTAAAAATGGAGGGTAACCCCTCGAGGATTTGTCCATGGAGGAGTAAGGAGATCGGTGATACTTTCAGATTGTAATGAGATTTTATGGCGGAGAGTGAGCGAAATTAAGATACTTCTAGAGTGAACTAAAGCTTCTAGAATGAACATAAAAATGGCTAATAAATCATAATTACCACTTTGCTCACGTATGATTGGTATAATATCTGTTTTGCCAGTGGTCGTCCTCTCATCACATTTCTATATGATAGAAATTTCTGTAAATATCTTGTTTTCTTGTATTTGGGCTATTTTTATCTGAAAAAAAAAGGGTATATATGAAGGTATTGAAATAAGTTGAACAGTAAAGGACCATCGAGCTCCAAAGATCGATACAGTAAAAGATATGTGAAGCAAACTCTAAAATAATTTATGTTAAAATAAATGTTATATTTATCTAATTAATAAGAATGTCATATAACTTCAATTAATTTCAAACTTTTAAATATTAAGATAATAATTAAATGACAATTATTTAAGGAAAATAGTAAATAATAGTTGTCTATAGGGGTGTACATGACCGGGTTGGTTCGGGTTTTTCAAATATCAAACCAAATTATTTGTGTAAAATTTTTAAATTTATAAACCAGACCAAACTATTAAAATTCGGATTTTTTCGGGTTTTTCAACCTCGGGTTGGTTCGGATTTTTCAAATACCAAACCAAATCATTGTGTCAAATTTTTAAATTTATAAATCAAACCAAACTAATAAATCTCGGATTTTTTCAGATTTTTGGATTTTTTAAGTAAAGTTTGCATACAAACATATAATTAACTTGTGCTCCAAATATTTTTTTAGTCCAACCAAAATATAATTATCTAAGGTATTTCTTAAAAAAATAACACAAAATATGAGATGAGTACTGATGGACAAAAATATTCAATAAAAAATAATAATGAAATCATCATATAAAATAAATATTGCAAAGTCATAATGAAAATGATCATAATTTAAAAGTACTAAATCA
>JAJOOO010018463.1:0-22118 GCA_029582685.1 Solanum piurae | reverse complement strand
ACTAATATATATATATATATATATATATATATATATATATATACTAATATATATATATACACACACACACTTGATTAATGAAACATAGATACATCATAGAATTAATGGAGACAACAATATGATTAGTCCTGCAAGCATGGTGTTCTAGTGGACAACCTTCAGTATATTCTAATCAAGATAATGTTGATCTATGTATTGAATGTGATTATAAAATATAAATGAATTTTATAATGACTAACATTAATTAGTTGGTTGGGATTGTTTGTGGTTAATTCCTAAAGGGAAATTGAAACTCGTTATAGTTATGGGGAAATGAAGGTATGTTTAGTAATAAGGATGTGCTTATTAGGTAAACTCCAAAAGGGTGTGTGATTAGCGTTAAAATATATGAAGTTAAAAAGAAAAATGATCTGACAATGTGTCATGACCCAAAGCATACTCTAGGTGTAATATGGCGTATAGAACACCGAAAGGCCCTACACAACCATTTAGCATATATTATACAAGATAATAGCAATAAATATTTCAAAAGAATCATTCTCATATCATAAAAGAGTTTAAAAATGGGAAAGTCTAACATATTCTCAACAAGTCATCTAATACATCAAAAGAAGTGGTTGGAACGTAACCCATACACTACGTACAAAGTTGGAAAACTAAAATAAAGAAAAGCTATAAAAGTGCCTTGGTCCTCGGAACATGAGGACTGACCAATCTTTGAATCGACAAGGGACATCAACTAGCCATAAGTATGCAAGATAGGAGCGTCGGACCCTACATTAGTAAAACAAGGTAGGCACAAGTATGCATTAGTACATAAAATGTACCAAGTATGATAGCAATCCATAAACGACATGAAATCATGCTAAAAGGACTTCGCATGACTGCAATGACCAACCTAAAGCATAAAATAAGAGGTAAAAAACACAAGTCATAACCATGGTTAATGCAAGCTTAACATATTAAAACACTTTGTGAGTACATTGATAGTAACCTAGTTCATTATTGTGGGATGTTTACCATTAACTGACATAGACCATGTGACCTAAAACATGAAATTCAGTGTCTATCCCACATTGAAAAGAGATTCCTACTTGCCAAGGTATGGATCATAAACTTCTGGCTTACGTGGATCCACTATTTAAGACATCTTACGGAGGCACGTAGTAACGGACAAGAAGATTACTACTAGAGTCCCGACATGTACTAACGACAGAGCCTCCATATAAATATCCTCTTGGTGCTAAGTGAAATCCCACGGAATAGTCATTAATCCTATTCATTTCATCATCCATGAAAAGACATAATTAAGCTACCAATCCAAGCTAAAGTCATTTAGAATAGCTCCTTAAATCTTTATTCAACTCCGGTGAAAAATTCTTTCAAACTTATAAATTATTATGTGAGAAAACTTTTCACAATTTCATTGATACTTTCATGTAAAATCATCCTTAAGTCATATACATCAATCACATAAAAATATGCATATTTTTATATATTCCTATTTCATAGTTCATAAGCTTCATCATGTGTTCATAGAAAAAAATCATGGATAATCCATGGATTCATATGAATTCAACTCAAAATCATGTAAATACTTCAATTCATGCATTAGAAGAAAGAGAATAACTAATTGAATCGTAATTGAAAAGAACCCATGAAGATTGAACAAAACCCTAATTTTGAAGTGAGAATTGAACTTGTAGAATTTGATTCTTTGGGGACCCAATGAAGGAAAGGACTACATAGGTAAATACTAATATAACTTGATGATCAAAGCCCAAAAGTTACGATGAATTGGAGACCTTGAAGTAAAACCCTACCTTGTTCTTCCTTAGCTTGAGATGAAAACATGGGGGAAGAACTCTGAGGGAATTTGGGACTTAAAATGCTTATATAGGGCATAGAATAGGGGTCAAAATGACATAGCTTAGGTATTAGACACTTAGGGAAAACACCCAAAAACCCATGAAAAATTAACTTTTAAATTGGTCTACAGGTGTGACATACAGAAAGTAGAACTTACTACAATCGTAGACCAAGTACTGGAGTCTAGTTTCAAGCCAACTTTTCACGAGACCACTCTACAGCCCGTAGAACCTTTTACGGTTTGTATACCCCAACCGTATACTCAACTTTGACCTCAAAATCTTACTAAGTCTGGGACCTTTCTACGAGACCTATATATGACCCGTAAATAATTTGTCGGACTATCCTAGTCGACCGTTTAATGAGATATGGAAACTTGATTTTTCCAAAAAATTAACTCGCCTCCTACAAATGCCTTTTACGGTAGTTTGACCTGTAAAACACAAACAGTAGCCACAAAATGTTATCTTTTCCTTTTTAAAGAATCCATGGATTACAATATCTCACCCTTGGAAATATTCATCATCGAATTGGACTCAAGCTAGTATGAAAAGGGTAGGGGAAAGAGATCTACCAACCCAACATGAATACAATCACATAAATGCACATAACCAAGGAAAAAAATCGACTCCAAGCTAAAACGTACTAAAACAACATTTAATAAAACACACATGCATGCATATGGAAACATGAGAATGACTAAGACATATGAATCCGAAAGAATGAATCATGAGGAGCTAATACCTAAAACTAGAATAGGAACGGAGGGAAAGAGATGAGGATAACGGGACATCATATCAGCCTCGGCCTCCCAAGTAGCATCCTCACCCATTTGATTCCTCCACAACACCTTTACAGATGCAACTTCTTTGAACCTCAACTTTTGAACTCGTCGGTCTAAAATCTCGACCAGAACTTCTTCATACGGAAGACTTTCCTTTATACCAAGATTCTCTAATGGTACAACAGATGTCGGATCACCGATACATTTCTTCAATAAGGACACATGGAGTACCATATGCACCAACGATAATTTGGAGGGCAAGTCGAAATCATCAGCCATTTTTCCTATCTATCTCAACATTTGATAAGAACCAACATAACACGAAATAAGCTTCCTTTTCTTATCAGACCTCATGACACCCTTCATAGGTGAAATCTTCAAGTAAACCCAATCATCAACATCAAACTCAAGATCCCTTCTAACATCGACATAGGATTTTTGGCAACTTTGAGACATTTTCTACCTATTTCTAATAAGCCAAACCTTCTTCATAGACTCATGCACTACTTCGGGACCTACCAAAGCAACCTCATAAACTTCAAACCAAACTAGAGGAGATCTAAACCTCCTACCATAAAGAGCCTCAAATAAATCCATACCAATACTTGAATGACATCCATTATTATATACAAACTCAATCAAAGGCAATTGATCATCCCAATTACCTTTGAAGTCAATCACATAAGCTTTCAACATATCTTCCAAAGTTTGGATAGTGCGCTCCGCTTGCCTATCAGTTTGAGAATGAAAGGTTGTACTAAGCTTGATATGGGTATCAATACCTTTTTGGAAAGACTTCCAAAATTGAGAAGTAAACTAGGTACCATGATCAGAGATAGGATAGAGGCACCTCATACAACCTAACCATTTTCTTTAGATACGACTTAGCATAATATTCTGCCGAGTATGAAACCTTGACGCGAATTAAATGAGTCAACTACATCATACGATCCATAGAAACCCAAATTGAGTGTTGTTGCCGCCAACTGCGAGTAAACCAACAGTAAAATCCATATTCAAATCTTCCCACTACCAAGTAGGAATACTAATATCTTGGGAGAATTCTTTCAGCTTTGTATGCTCAACTTTCACTTGTTGACAATTAGGACATTTAGCCACAAATTCTGCAATATCCTTCTTCATCCCATTCCCCAAATAGACCTCTTGCAAGTCACAGTGCATCTTGGTGGATGGAATAGCGAGAACTATGGGTTTCTGATAATTTTTTCTCTCTTAAATCATCAACATTAGGAACACACAAACGACGTTGATAACGAAGCACACCATCTCCCTCTTAGGAGAAACCCTCGATGGACTTTTTAAGCACCACTTCCTTCAACTAAACCAAAATCGGATCAATACTTTGCTTGGCTTTAACATTCGACATAAAAGATGATGTCGAACCATTTTGAACAACAACACTACCCTTATCAAAATCTACCAAACGAACACCTAGAAAAACTAGTCTATGAACATCATGAACCAATTATTTCTTACCATCTTCAACATGTGCAACACTACTTACGAAGTGAACCATCCTTCTTACGAACAAATAAAATTGGAGCACCCCATGGAGAGATACTCGGTTGGATGAAACCCGTATCCAACAAATCTTTCAATTACTCATTTAATTCCTTATGTTCAGCCAGAGCCATACAATAAGGAGGAACAGAGATAGGTTGCGTATCTGAGAGAAGGTCAATACCAAAGTCTATTCCCCTTCCGGGAAGAACACCGGGTAGATCATTGGGAAATACTTCCAGAAACTCATTTACCATGGGGACCGACTAAAGAATAGGGGTTTCAAAATCCTTATCCCTAACCCGAACAAGATGGCATGTGCAACCCTTAGAAATCATTTTTCTAGCTTTAAGATAAGAAATAAACTGACCCTCAGGCATATAATTTCTCCCTTTATACTCTAGAGCGGGCTCATTTGGAAATGGAAACATAACCCCTCGGGTTCAACAATGAATAGAAGCATAGCAATAATGGAGTCAATCTATTCCAAGAATAATATAAAAATCCAATATATGAAGCTCTACTAGATCAACATGAGTGACTCTATGGAATAAGGAGACGGGAAAATTTCTATAGACTCTCTTAGCTACAATGGATTCACCAATAGGAGTAGAGATAGAAAGAGGGACTAACAACACTTTTAGAAATATCAAATCTCATATCCACTTATGGAATCACAAATGACAAAGTAGCACGGGATAAAACACAATATAAACATCAAGATGAAAGAAACATACCGGTAACAACATCGGGAGAACCCTTTTGATCATGTCGAGTTTGAAATGCATAAAATAGGTTTTGCTTTGGAGCACTTGAACCCAAACCACCAGGAGGAGCTTTCCTACCATCTATCCCTTTAGTAGAAAGTGATGGACAATACCTCATCTTGTGACCACTCTTACGACAACTAAAGCAACCATCCGTACCTGCTAAGTATTTACCATCATGCTTCCTTCCACACCTAGCACAAGTAGACAAAGAAGATCTACTACCATTTCCTCCTTGAGGTTTAGGTTAGACACCCTATATTTATTGAACTTCGGTGCCTAATTATTAGCGGAACCTTGACTGGACAACTTCGTCAAAATCTAGAATGACCATGTCCATCAAACCTTGAATCTGAAAAGTCACTATCACCGGTCTTTGCCCTCTTTGACTCCCTTGACCTTTCCTTAAGCTTCTCCTATTCAATTTTTTGGGCATGTGACATCAAACGAAAAATGTCCATTTCCTTAATAAGCATGGCGGTATGACATTCTTTAACCACCATTTCTAAAAAACACCCAAAACAAACTTACTCATCCTTGCCCTAGAACCAACAACCATATTAGGGGCATATTTGGACAATTGTGTGAATTTCAAAGAATACTCCTTCACACTAATATTTCCTTGACGAAGGTTAACAAACTCAAGTACTTTTGCCTCCCTCATGTCAAGGGGAAAAAACCTATCAAGAAAATCAACCTTAAACTTCTCTCAATCAAGAGGACCCACATTAATCGCCCTCTCTTCCATCCATTGGTTGAACCAAACTTGAGCAACAACCTTAAGTTGATAAGCGGCTAATTCTACCTTTACCACTGGCGTCACTCCAATGATCATCAAAACATTATACACCTCATCAAGGAACTTTTGATTATCTTCCTCAACCTTTGAACCATGAAACTCTAGGGGGTTCATTCTAGTGAAGTCACTCACTCTAGTTGCCATCGTACCCACATTTGGGTTCATGGAAGCATTAGCCTCTCTATTGGCTTGAACCATCATAGCTTGAGCCAACACATGAAAAGTGGCTCAGACTTCGCATTAGTCACTTAATCAGCCAAAGGGTCAGTCGAAACTTGAGGAGCTTCTTGTTCCATATTCTCACCTGCATTCTTTCTAACGTAAGCTCTTATAGGGGCCATGTCCTAAAAGCATCGGATAAGGATTATGAGAGACATATAATGTTACGCTCTATCGCACGACTTCAGAATGATGAAAGAAGTGGAAATTTCTAAATATCTTATAGCCTTCTATTCATAAGTGTGGCACGCTTCACACTCATGAACAAGACTCTACCTAACGTGGCTTGTGAGACATCCTAAGACCTTTACAAACGTTGTGCTTTGAATATCAAGTTTGTCGTAATGCAAAGCATACCCTAGGTGTAACATGGTGTATAGAACCCTGAAAGGCCCTACACAAGTCACTTAGCATACATCATGCAAGATAATAGAAATAAAGAATTCAAAAGAAGCATTATCATATCATAAAATAGTTTGATCAAACAGAAGTCTAACATAGTCTGAACATGCCATCTAATACATCAAAAAAAGTTGCTGGGACGTAACCCATACACCACTTAGAAAGTCTGAAAACTGAAATAAAGAAAAGCTATAAAAGTGTCTTGGTCCTCGGAAAATGAGGACTCACTAATCTTTGAATCAACAAGGGAGATCAACTAGCCACATGTATGTGAGGTGGGAGCGTCAGACCCTCCATTAGTGAAACAATGTAGGCACAAGTATGCATTAGTATATGAAATGTAGTAAGTATGATAGCAATGCATAATCGATATGAAATCATGCTAAAAGAACTTCATATGACATGCAATGACTAAGCTAAATCATAAGATAATAGGTTAAAGCACAAGTTATAATCATGGTCAATGCAAGCTTAACATATTAGAAACCGTTGTGAGATACTTTGATAGTAACCTAGCTACGTATTGTTGTATGTTTACCATTAACCGACATAGACCATGTGAGCTAAAATATGAAATGTTGTGTCTATTCCACACCAAAAAGAGATTTCCTACTTACCAAGGTAAGGATAATAAACTTCTAGGTTACGTTGATCCACCAACTAAGACATCCTACGGGGGCACATAGTTACGAATAAGAAGATTGATACTAGAGACCCGAACTCTACTAATGGGAGAGCCTCCATCTCAATATCCTCTCAGTACTAAGTAAATCCCACAGAATAGTCATTAATCATATTCATTTCATCATCTATGGGCAGGCATAATTAAGCTACCAATCCAAGCTAAAGTCATTTAGAATAGCTCCTTAAATCTTGATTACACTTAGGTGAGAAAACCTTTCAACCTTATGAATACTAATGTGAGAATATCTTTTAGAATTTCATGGATACTTTAATCTAAAAACACCCTCAAGTCATATACATCAATCTCATAAAAATGTACATATCTTCATTTATTGATATTTCACATTTCATAAGCTTCATCATGTATTCATACTCAAAAATCATGGATCATGCATGGGTTCATATGAATTCAACTCAAAATCATTTGTTTACTTCAATTCATGCATTAGAAGATATAAAGTAACTAATTGAATCATAATTGAAAAGAACTCACGAAGATTGACTAAAATACTAACTTTGAATTGATTAAACTTTTAGAATTTGGATCGGGACCCAATGGAGGAAAGAACTCCATAAATGAATACTAACATACCTTGATGATCAAAGCCCAAAAGCTATGGTGAATTGGACACCTTGAAGTGTAACCCAAGCTTCTTCTTCATTAGCTTGAGAGAGAAATTGTAACGACCCTAAAAATGAACTAGTGAAACTAGAGACTAATGACTTTGTGTTGAGTTTGTAATGAGGTTTCCTATTGTGTAATGTTGTCCCGAGCCTTGTTTGATGGAGGTTAGTAAGTCAACGTCAAGGTACATGATAGACTCCGTAGTTGAAAGATCCTTCTTAATGTTGGTTAAGGGTGGAAAGGGCATGTGCCAAGCCAAGGGGGGCAAGGCCTTAGCCAAAGGCCAAGGCTGTCCAACCTTGGCCAAGCTACTGCCCAAGACCACAGACCACTTCACGGTCAGTGGTGATGACCACGGACCATAGAAGTGGCCGTGAAGGTCACTTTATGGCATGGCAAGTAAGGAAACTTGTCCAAGATACTGCCCAAGTTCCACGGACCACTTCACAGTCAGTGGTCTTGACCACGGACCGTAGAAGTGGCCGTGAAGATTAATTGGCTTGTGGAGGCTTGGCAAAGTTGACAGAGCTACTGCCTAGAGGACCACGGGAACCACCATGGGCCGTGGTCCTCCTTCACGGACCGTAGAAGTACCCTTGGTACCTGACGGGGCTGCCCAAATTAAGGGTTTTTAAGTAATTTTGTTTTAATGTTTTATTAATTGGGGTTGATTTTAAATGGTTTATATCATAAATATATAATAGTTTTCAGTCTTAAAACACTTCATTTATTCCTTTATTTCAAAACACCCAAATCAAAACCCTCTCTCCCAAAATATCTTCTCTCTAAGAACTCCATTGAAGACCAAGAGGAGAAGAAGACTTAGGGCTTGAAGAGGAAGGCTTTTGGGTAGATTTTCGTGGGGTTCTTCAAGTATAAGGTATGGTGATCCTTCATCTAGGGTTAGTTTTCACCCTAGAGTCAATTTCAAATAAGTTTTCAAGGTTTTCAAGTTATACAAAACCCTAAGTTTTATTCAATCTCATGGGTTCTTGCATCAAACGTTTTCAAATGATAAACTATGACTATATTGATGTTTAATTGATGTTTTAAGATGAAAATACTCTATGAACCCATAATTTTATCTCAATTCCTAAATTGTGCCTTATGTGGTTTTGTTGATTATAAATGAATGTTGATGGACTTATGCATAGATTGATTTAGATTATTGACTTGTGTCATCATATATGCCTAATTATGGTGAATTGTTGGTGAATTGAGGATTTGTGATCATAGCCTTGAAAGGGCAAGTTTGACCTAAGTACTTGTTGTAGTAAACTTGTGTTAGAGATGTTGATCCACTTGAAATGTGGAGGTGTTTAATTATGATGTAATTACTTGATATTAGTGTAAATCCACATATATACTTGATTAATCTAAGATTTCTAAAGTGAATTGATTTAGTCTATGGTTGTGCTATGAAAGAGATTAATTGAGGGTTTAAATGTGATCCTCCAAGAATGATGAATTTCTCAATGTAATGCCTTAGATTAGATCACCTAGACTTGAATTGGTTTAGGGTAACGCTTCTAAACATGAATTGACTTGATCATGATATTATGTGCATGTTGATGAATACTTGAAGTATAAAGTGCCAATCATGATGTGATTAATGTATTGATGAGTTGTTGGATCATGATATTCCCTTATCTATTTTGCTATTGCTATATGTTTGGGATGAGTTGGTCCATAGCCCTTGAAGGGCATATTGTGAAGGTGTGTGCATGTTGGTAAGATTGTGTGTGAACTCATGATTTACTTAGAAGTTGAAAGTCCTATGACTATTGAGTATATTGTGGTATTGTTGAAAAGGCTATTCTTCCCTTACCCCTACACTTGATATTGTATGAATGGTCTAGGATGATTATAATGTTGTTGATTGTGTCATTGCAAGAACAATTACACATACACTCCATGCATAAACATGATCATGATGTATCAATGGTTTTAATCGAAAGTGTAGTTCTCATATGCACCTTTACACATTATTATGCATGAAATGTACATGACCATATTGATCCTATTGTGTTGATTGAAAGTGCATTCTCATGAGAATACATGATCTTGGTGTGATAGTTATTATCACACACCAATGTTGATTCAAAGGTGAAAGGTAGTTCTCACTTAAATGAATCTATGAGCTATTTAGTGAGTTGTATTGAACGAAGGGAAAAGTATGCCTTCACACATGTAGATACAATTCCATACTAATTATGTATAATTGGGAAATAATGCTTAGTACCGAGTGGATATGGACAATGAGTAAAAGGCCCCTTCGCTAATGCAATAGGTTGGGTCATCTATAGTAAACTCATGAGATGGAAGCTTCTTCGCTAATGCAATAGGCTGGGTTTCTAGTAGCAATCTCCCTATCCCATAACTATGTGCCAAACATAGGACTTAGCAAGTAAGAACACCTTTTTTCTATGTGGGGTTATATGACACCGGATTCCATGTAGCTCACATGGTCTATGTCGGTTATGGCTAATATTCCCTAATAGTAATAAGATACTGAATATGATAGGAACTATACTATGACTTCTTAATGGGTTTACTTGGTAGAAGTGGGGGTATGAGACTTCACTTTTACATTGCACAAGTAGACTTATTAGGAGGTTATGGAATGGTTTCCTTATGGTATGATGAAATATGAATTTATGTATGTATAATGAATGGAAGGCGTTATAGATGACTTTCCTTATGTTAGTTTATGTTCATGTATTTTCCTCATTTATGACTATGGATTATGGTAAGCTTGGAAATGATGTTAATGAATATGTGGCTTCAAAGGGATACTTAGTAGGATTGGTATTACGGAATGCCAACCATACATTGCACAAGTGTTCTTAGATGTTGCTAAGGTATTGATATTACTATGTTATGAGTGTATTATGACTATAGCTTGTCTTCTATGTTTGAAAATGCATATTGACGTTCCAAACTTAATGTATGAAAGCCCTCTAAATGCATGAATGTGTCCTAAATGAATCCAATGAAGAATGTTGGCTTAAATGCTTAAATAAAAAGATGCATGCTACACTTGGATGGTATTATGAGTTACTTCCTTGTCGTGTCTATTCTATATGAATGTGCCTTGTCTATGGTGACTTCAAAGGAGTACTTAGTGTGAGTAGTAGTACGGGATGCTACTTGCACATGCACAAGTATGACTTAGAGTTTTCTTAGATGTTGGTCTTAATGTGATGACGTGATTCATATAATGTTTATGTGCCTTATATGCTCTATTGTGTAAAGGTGGAAAGGATGAATGGTAAGTTCACTTTTGGTGACCTTAAGGTGGTGCCTTAGTGTGGGTGGTGGTATGGGACGCTACTCATGCATTGCACAAGGTATAGCTTGAGGGTTACTTGAGGTGGAGGTTCAAGGTAAAGGTAAAGGTATACATGTTATTTTGTTTAAATGTGAAGTATGTGACTTTGCATGTTGGTTGTGACTTATATTATGCCTTTTGTAGTAATGTTCATGAAGTTTTACAAAAATGGCATAAAAGCATGACTTTCAACAAAATATCCCTTTTTAGCATGTTTTTGCATGGTCATCATACTTGGTACATTTTGTGTGCTAACCCATATTTTCCTATTTTTACTACAAGTGTAGGTTCCGGCAAATGATTGATCCTAGCTAGCTTTGAAGTGCTTGGACAAAGTTTTCCTCCAATACTTGGTATGTCCTCATGTATTTGAGGACAAAGACTTTTATTGTTCTAGTTCCTTCATGTTTGAGACTTTTATAATAGACATTTAGTATTTTCAATTGTAATGGGCCGTGACCCTATCTTGTTAAAGTTTATCTTAAGATGGCCATGTGAGACTTAGTATTCCGCTGCTTTATAAAAGAGTTTTTGATAGTTTGGTTTTAAATAAAGTTTTTTTTTAATTCCGCACTATTTATACATATCTAATGTTATGAATTCTAGGAGGCTTGTATTAGACCCATTCGGGGTCGAGTACGCCATGTTACGACTAGGGGGTGCTCTCGGGTCGTGACAAAAATTTAAGGGAAGAACTTGGAAATAATTGGGGATTTAGGAGAATGATCTTAGGATGGGCAGTTTTAGGACTTAAAATACTTATATATGGCTTAGAATAGGGGTCAAAATGACATAGATTAGGTATTAGGCACTTAGGGAAAACACCCAAAAACCCTTGAAAAATTAACTGTCGAACTGGTCTACGGGTGTGACCCTATAGTCCGTACTGGTCAACCATAGACCAAGTATTGGAGCCTAGTTTAAAGCAAACTTTTGACGAGATTGGTCTACGATCCGTAGAACCTTCTACTGTCTGTAGACCCCAACTATAGAACTCAACTTTGACCTTAATATTTCACCAAGTCTGGGACCTTTTTACGAGCCCTATCTACGACCCATAATGCGTTTGATAGACCTTCCTGGTTGACCGTAGAATGGTTTCCCCAATAATTCAACCCACTTTCTACGGATGCCTTCTACAGTCCATAGAAGCTTCTATGACCCATAGACTGGACCTGTAGAACCCAAACAGTAGCCACAAAAATGCTATCTTTTCCTTTTTCAAAAATCCGAGGTGTTACAAAATAAGGACTAAAATATGATGTTAACAAGTGGTACTGAAATCATGTGAGAAGGGGTTAGTCCTAAAATGTTAATTAAACCAAGAATGATTGAATAATTCCTTCAAATTGGTAATATGACCTGGATACGTTAAAGTGGAAGAAAGCAATTGTGATAACTACAGATTTACTTAGAGTTACACTTTAATTTGTCTCAGGTATGTAATATGAGTTGTATATCATATTGATTGACCTTCATACATAGTCTAAGTTTTGTTATTATTGATCTAATGATGCTTGTTGAATAAGCATGTGAACTGTTAAACTACCTATTATGACTAATGTTTATAATTATGCACTTCTGATTTATTTTGTGCTTATTGTGTTGTCCTGATAGATAACTGGAACAGTGAGCATACTGAGATATGTTGTTATGGTAAGAATACATCCATTATTTTGACGACGAGTGGCTTGAGTCTGATGTAAGCTTATGGACAAACAATTGTGTGTGTATGTTCGATCTGTTATTACACTAGTGTGATATTTTGTTTTGTGATGGATATATATACTATCATCATGATGAGAGACTCATGTTGGATGTGAGCTTATGAACAAGTAATTGTGTGTGGAATCGGGTACCACATAGATATGGTGCATGGACACCTAAGAATCCCTACAGGTCATGACTAGATAGACAAGTTGACCATATAGCATGTGTGTACAGATAAGTGATTGTGTGAGTGGCAAATGAGACGGATGAGATACATAGATTCACTTTGAGGTCAGTGGGGATATGATTTTCTTGATGGTGTTACTCTTGGTTGATTGCAGATCTTGTAACGATTTTGATATATGATTATATGTGGAATTCCACCATTGATATGTTCTTCAGCATTGGTTGCGTGTAATGGCTCCTGGATAACTGTTATGACTTATTGAAGAATGAAGTTCAATAAATCTCTAAGAAGAAGTGAAGAATTTAGCAATGATGTCAGAGGAACTCATCAATGAACTTATTCCTCTAGTAGAAATGGAGACTGCAATGAAGAAGCAGTTTTGTGAAGACTTTGGGATTATTACACCATCCAATTTTATAAGGAACTGGAGTTCAAGATATGAAAATATTATTCTTAATCAAGGACATGGATTAACTTGGAATTAGGAGAAAGATCCCAACGCGTGAAGAAGATTTAAAGCAAGTTAAATTAGAACTGAATTCATAAAAAAACTTGAACCAATTCGCGTGTTTGGATTGGAGAACTACAGGACGTCTATTTACTCCTATATAAGCAACACGACATAAATATTTGGAGTTTGACCACACAAAAAGAGAGGCGTCAAAGTGAGAGAGTCATTACAAAGAGTATCGAAGAAGAAGCTATTTCTACAATGAAAAAAAATATTCCTATCAAGTTTTATCTATATTGTTCTTGAATTGTAGTAAGTTTCTTAGAGTAGTTCCAAAACAAGATCTTCATTACTTCTTAGATCATTGTAATATGCATTGTATTTGTAAGGAACTTCATTGAAGGGGAAGAGTCATCAGTTAAGAGGGCACATGTTGGGAGTACTATTCCTTAGGTGTTACAAGAGGTGATTGTAAATCCTAAAATTGCTCGAGTTTAGTGGAGATAGTTTGAAAAAAAAATCCTACAGAGGCGGATCCTAAGTGAGTTCCTTGCATGCAAATATTTGTATCCATAATAGCAACACCACCACAATATTCTTTCTTCTTTTTTATTTTTTCATCACATTGTAAACGATAACATGAAATATGAGCCATCTATGCATAGAGCTAAGAATACCTACACAATCTTAATTCTTACATGACTACAAGAGAAGTATTAATAAAACTGAGATTATTCAACTGTACACCCTCATATCTAACCCCATACAAAAATGTGGTAGTAATTTTTGCAAGCTGCATGATCGAGTCACTGAGGTTTCCACCCATTCAAGAGCGCACGAAATTGATACAGATATTGATGTAGTCAATCCCAACTAATTTGTGATTAAACTATAGTTGACTGTGATTGACATATATTAGTCACCGTACACCCTCCCCATCAGACTATTACGTAAATAACTAGCCTTTCCTCAACACATAATCATATCAATCGATCTTTTGATTAAGTAGGATCTGTCTGTAATAGTTGTAGTTGTCCTGCAGTTGCGAAATAACTGACCTTTGCTTTAACCGAATGAGTCCATCTTTCTATATACTACATACAGATAGTAGTTGGACACTAGGTACCTCATCCAAGGAAGCTTGCTAATAACTTCCCTTACATGATGAGTAGTATTTTCAGATTCACCTGGATTAGATTTGAATAATTAAGTTACTTGAAATCATTTACAATTTATTATCTATGCTTAACTTACATAATTAATACCTTTTGCGTTTGCTCTTCAAAGCTGTAGAAGAGGAAGGATTACTGTGCCAGTTCCTTTTCCTTTGGTTGATGAACCAATTATTTATCTGCTTTAGTTGAAGACCTGTCTCTTGTACCAGTTTTGCCTTATCTTCCTCCTGCAAGAGTAAAAAGGATGCTATTTAGTACGTCTACAGGTCAATTAACTCAGCGTGGAAGACTGGATTGGCAACTAAAAGCTTACAGTGGGGTATGGCCACTTTGAATGTGATTGCCACCAAGCTTTCAAGACAGAGGTAGTATCGCCAGGGAGTTTTCCTGCCCTTCTCTTTCGAAGAATTTCCTCTCTAATATCCACTAGTTTTTCCTTGTAACCCTATTTATGATTTAAAGGAGTTGGATGAGTTATGTTGAACACAGTTACATAGAACAATATAGCTCCTTTACCTGTTTCAACTCGTGCTTTAACTCCTGCCTCACACGCTCCATCAATGATCTCTCACTCTCTGTTGGGATCAAAGGACCAAACCCCATGCTATCATGACCGTCTAAACTTCCCTCAAACAAATTGGTATCACTATCCACCTGTTCATCTTCATCATCAGACATTGTAGCACCTGTACCTTCTCCTGGAGAAACTCCTGCATAAGCAACACACACATGTAGAAACAATATATATTTAGTAAACGGCAAAAATGTTATATACAGTTTTTACAGTGTATTAAGGTAACCTAACCAGGTCAGCCCGGAAAAGATACAAAGAAGAGATAACAGTTATAAACTTAACAGGAAGTAATTTCAACTTCCCCAAAAGAAAAAGAAAACAAGAAGAAACGCATGAAAAGTTGATTTTTTTTAGATATCATGCACAAGTTGTTTGATTTAGAACTGTTTATGATCTTTGAGAAAAGAATTAAGTGTATTCTACCATACTGAACAGGGGATACACACATTGAGAAAATCATATCTTTTTCCATTCATTAGTTTTTATCAGCAGCCTCAAACCACAAGGAAGTATCAAACCAAATAGGTGGAAAAAAATAATGTCCTTCAAAGAGAAACAAGTCCAATTGACTATAGAGAAAATGCACTTTTTACTTTTCTTCCTTAACTGTATGACATTCATGAGAAGGTTAACAAAATGCATTTCCATAAATAGTCATAATTGTAGCTTAAAACATCACTGAGAGAAGACTCAAACAGCTCAATAGTTTACCTCAATGTGATGATCATTTGTTACCGTGTTTTCATGCTTGCAATTCCCAAGACCAACCACAGACCTTAGAACTGTCTAGTTTGATACTTCTAGAAGATTCACCACATATATGTTTAAGAACATACCCGATATAAGCGAAAAATAGTTTCTACTACTGAAATTAAATGTTAAAATTTGAACAAATGACATGAAACTCTATCGTACAGTTGTTCTGTTCTAAAAGGGCATGCTCAAAAAAGATAACAGACCTATTTAAGTGAATTATGAATATTATGCACATCATTATACAAATCTCTCCATCTCTCCCTTGGACTTATATATGCGCGACATTTATGCAGGTTAAAATGACCTAACTTAATTCAAGAGAGTAAATAGCAACATAGAGATTATAACAGAGAGATAAGAGAATGAAGTCTGAACTGAGATTGTATGAAAGTTTCATTGTAATAGTATTGAATCCAATAAGAAGAATAAGAATAAAATTATATTCAGGTTGGATTGCAAAGGAACCGAATCCATTAGATGCAATTGTTATTTCTTGAATTAGATTGGGAATAAATGCAATATCACTTTCACAGTCCAAACATATTTTCAGAAAATATTAAATCAACAGAAGAAAATCACAAAAGTCACTGTAAATTGTAATCATAAAAATGTCTCAAAATGAATAATGGATTACCAGTTAACCTTTGCAACGACTGCTCAATTTCCCAGCAAGCCATAACTGCTTCCATTGCATGAACACGAACATGTTGTTGTAGTTGTTCTTTAAAAGAACAAAGCAACAGGACATAATGTGTCTACAAAACAAATTGAGAGTAAAAATAAGCTCTAGCACCAAGCAATTTTGAGATCAGTTTGTCAATAAGAGATATCTCCCTAAGAGCAAGATGAAGCTAGTATAAACATCAAGGCAATATTCGCTTTAGAGTTATTATTTTGTTTCTTTTTATTCCACACCATTTGAAAAAACACATGAGTTCTAGGTACTTAGGCTACACTTTTTACTCAATAAAAAACTGTGTCACTTGGCCAAAAAATACTGCTGTAGAACTGAAATACAGCAATAAATGGTGTGAGTTCATTAATTAAGTAGACTATAATTAGATGGCAACTTTTTAAGGTTAAACTTAACATCTGATCTTGGTTTTATCAACCTTCTAATAAGTTGAAACTACTTTATGACAAGTCTCTCAATGAGATATAAGTACAAATAGAAAATATTACTTCTTCCATTATAATCAGGACATAAGGTCTAAAGGTAGAAGTTTGCAATAATTAGTGGCCCCATTCACCTAATCTGACATAAGTTCTTCTCTTGCATATACATATACTTAGTCAAATTGTTAAGATACTACTTGAGATTCCTGGAGTTGTCACTTGAGCAATGAAAAGAGCTTGAAATTCCTGCTCTGGGATGACATGATATATCTATCTGCCTAAGATGTTGATGCCTCACTAAATTTTCTGTTTTGTGGCTAGTAATTTCCAAAAAGAAATTTTGATCTCTTCTAACAAGATAAGTAGGAGCCACACAAATTGATGAGCTGACAAGTCTTGACATTTAATTCAGTGGTCCTATTATTTAAAGGTTCCTATGAGCAAAGACTTGTGCTATATATTTCATCTTCAGCCAAACTGGTGATTAAATATATGCAAGGACGACAAAGATAATACGAATAATTCTTAAATTCGGAACTCTCTCCATATGGTATCAAATTCTTAAAATCAACTCACAGACACAGCAACATGATTTCTTGACTGAAACTTTGAACGTACATCTATTTTTAATTGTTTTGGGTTTTCCAGAACTACCACTAAAGATGGGTGAAAACATTAAATTTAGACAGAGGATTTGACAAACAAGTCTCAGACTATCTTATCCTAATTCACTCAATCCATGAAGAAAGCAGAATCAAATCCTGAAAGAGCAATAAATCACTATGCCACAAACTTTTTGGATTCCGTAAAATTTCAAACCTAATTCTCATATAAAATCTATTGAAGGCAATGTCATATGTACTAAAATAAAAGGGAAAGAAAGAAGAAGAAAAAGCCTTACCAAAAACTGATCAAGTTCCTTATCATCAGCAAGATTCCCATGTCCAAGGCCGGAATATTTCCCTACTACTTGCTGCGACTGTGCCAGCTGTGCATCAATCCTTGGCAACTGATCTACAGGCGTTGCTATTCGTAAGCACGCCACATGGGCTAACAACAACTGCTCAAACAATGGATGTGCCAGAATTTCAGCTTTATACCCAGCATTTTGCCAATTCACAACTTCACTCTCACCAAACTCGTCCTTATTCAAATCGGAATCATTGGATGCCTGAACATCGCTTATATTCCTCTGTAAAATCGACCTTGATAACCACTGGTTTGAGTTGGACTGCAAATTCTCCCCACCACCGGCAACAGTATACTGACTTTGTGGTAAAAGTATTTCCCTGTTGAGCCACGTTGGCGGCTCCTGGTGCTCTAGCGGTTTGACGTCGGACAATGACTGTTCCGGTAAACTAGTTCTAAAAATTGGTGAATTTTCATCCGGCATATCCATTTCTTGTGACAATGAACAATTTTATAAAACACACAATTTCACAACGTATTTCATTACTTATCAGCAAGTGTCTGAAACTCATACATATAAATTATCAGAAACTCATCAATCAATTAAACCCAGGAATAATATAGTAGAGATGATAAGAACTCGAAGTGTTGGGATTTCAGAAAGTGCAACGAGAGAGAATTAATAACAACAGAGGGCACGCACAGGAAGTATATGAAGTTTTTATAGATAGAGCTTAGAGCTAAGGGGAGATAGAAAGCTAAGAGAGAGAGATAAAAGAGGAAGCCTTCGGTACTAGTGTCAATATATTCCGGTGAAGGGAAAACTATAAATCAGTGGTCCCTACATGTTGGACTTGGGATTGAGGGTAAAACAAAGTGGTTGGTTTAGTCGTTGGATGTAAACACGAGATGCCTCTTGCTTTCTCTACCTCTCTATATTAACACATATTTGTATTATTTTTCATATTTGTTCTTTCCTTTAATACATACTGATATTTTCTAAACAATAAATTGTACTCTTTCCGTCTCATTTCATATGAGGTAATTTGACTCGACACAGAATTTAAAAAAAAAGAAAAAGACTTTTAACACTTGTGGTAAAAAATGAATAATAAAAATTTGTGTGACTGTAAATTATTTCATTAAGGGTAAAATAGACATTTTATAGTTAAATTGTTACTTAATATAGAAATGTGTCATTCTTTTTGGGACTTACTAAAAAGGAAAGTAAATCACATAAATTAGGACTAAGGGAGTATTATTTACAAAGTTATATCAATGATTTCACAAAAGATAATAGTGAAAACTAAAAGAGAAACAAACATAAAGGCACCACTGAAGTTGTCTTAAATTTTCAAAAACACATCTTAACTTTGCAATCGTTCTATTATCCCATTAAACAATTTTGAACAAATATTAAATCATTTTTCGTCCACCTGACATAGAGAGTGGTGTGCACTCTCTCATATAGAGTGAGGAACCTAAAATAACTAATATAATTTTATTTTACAAGTATTTTATTATAAAATATATTTTCTTATTTTTCTTATTATTTTAACTTTTTTTCCTTTTTATTTTTTTCTCTTTCTTTCTTCTTCAAAAATTCATTGTCATCTCCATTCAAGCTAACCACTTTCAATGTCACCATTTTTACCACAACTTCACCTTCCTTCTTTTTTTTCTACTATTAGTTTTACTCTCTTTAATTTTAAAACTTAACTAAATATTTTCTTACATTTCGAACAATTTGATAAACCCATTAGATTTCAAGATAATTCAAAAGTATCATATAGTTTTTTTTATCCGATTTCAATTAAGTTCTTTCAATTTTTGGGAAATTCATTGATTATTTAAAAATTATCATTTCTAATTTTGAAGTTATATGAAAAGGAGTAGTTGATGCTATCTTCAACATTTTAAATTTTCTTAGAAAAAATAGTTAATTTTGTTATCAATAATTCAATAAAGTCTAAAATAAATAGTATGAATTCTATAAAGAATTTGACCGGAGAAGAAGAAGAAAAAGAAAAGAAAAAAAATGGGAGTGGGGTTCAGCTTGACGCGGTGGGTGGAGTGAGGGTTGGAGGTGAAGAAAAAGATAGAAAATGGAGGGATGGATCACTTGAAAGTGAGAGGTGGAAGATGAAGTGGAATTTAAGATGAAATCAAAATTAAAATAAGTCAAAAGTAAAAGAGAGAAAGAGAAAGAAAACAAAAGATAAAGAAAAAACTTAAAATGATTTTTTTTAAAATTAAATTAACACGTATCATGTAATAATTGATGTGTGAACACACTTGCTTCTTAAAATTTGGTGTTGATAAAAAAATAATATAATAATATATGTTCAAAATTATTTAGTGGGGTAATATGACGATGCAATGTTAAGGTGTCTTTTAGAAAATTCAGGACAACTTCAGTGATAACTTTATGTCTTTTCTCAAACTAAAAAGTATGATTTAAATTATGTCTTTAAATTATTTTTTTCTTATTAAGTGTGTATTCCCTCACAAATTCAGTTAATATAAAATAGAGTGAGTATTTATGATTTCACAAAGAATAATAGTTTTTGTATTGTTTGAATTTTGTTCTTCAATGTTTTTCTTAATAAGTGTACATTGCCTCAAAAATTTTAGTTAATATGAAATAGAGGAAGTATTTTTCCATGCTTATTTATTTATTTCATTTTCTTTTTAACCTTTTCGGCTCGCTAAATGAGCATGCATTCTTTCCCATTAAACCAATTCAAATCAATTAAAAAGTATTAAATATTATTTGGATTTGGATCAATTTGGTTTTACATTTTAAAAACTTTTTAATATTTAATTTAATTTTAATTTTGACTTTTTCTAAAAATGAATTCAAAAAATAATTGATACAAATAGACAAATTATATACATTTTTTATGAATAATTTATAAATATTTTTAAATATTTTCATCAAAATTTTATTTATAAAAATATTAAAAAGCCCAAACCAAAAGTCTAGCAGAATGCCAAATCGAAACCAAGTCCAAGATCAACAAAAATGAACAAAAACAACACATTTTTTTTTTAAATTTCTTATTGTTGGATAAAAATCAAGGGAAAAATTAGCAAACAAGTCACAATTTTTAACATAATTATTAAAAATATATACACTTTAAAATAATTATTAAAAATGTCAATATGTCAATATTTTAGAAAATAAATTGAATCCTAACATAATTAATCTTCTTTCCTTTTATTTCTCAAATTAGGCCATTATTTATTTTCCTATCCCGTAAAAAAAATAAATTATCACCCACTTACCCATTTTTCTAGGTTTCACCCCAAATCACTCTTTTCTCTCTCCTCTCCTTTTCACCATTGAAATCTCCTTTCTTTGTTCAAGAAAATCAACTCTTCGAATTTCCTACACTTTGTTTAAGAAATCTCAAAATTAATTCAAAAGTTTCTTCACTCATTGATGAAGTAAATTCGAAGTCAACAAGTATTTTGTGAAGTTTCTTGTGATTTTGTTTTCATATTCACCAAGTATTTTGTATTCTGGATTTTCCGTCTTTTAATCATTATTGTTTGTTTTTTTGTGAGTTTGTTTTCATATTCACCAAGTATTTAGTGAGATTTTCCTCTTTTATGTATTTCAGATTTTTCCTCTTTTAAGCAATATTGTTCGATTTTTTTGTAATTGTTTTCATATTTGAGATTTAGTAGGTTGTAGAAATCTACATTGACATTCATACATCATATATTGTTTAATTTTTTACACATTCATATTTAATAATTTCGAATTTTTCTTATAGGGTTACTTATGCACAAGAATACGGATTCTCAGATTTGGATTTTTCTTATAGGGTTACTTATGCACAAGTGAATACGGATTCTCAGATTTGGATTTGGTGAACAAAAAATAAGAAAAGAAGAAGAAGAAGAAGAAGGAGGAGGAGGAGGAGGAGGAGGAGGAGAAGGAGATGAAGAAGGAGGTGAAGAAGGAGAAGGAGGTTGATAAGAACAAGAAGGAGGTTGAGAAGAAGAAGGAGGTTGCGAAGAAGTTGTTCGATTTTATTTTAATTGTTTTCTTATTTGAGATTTAGTAAGTTGTAGAAATCTACATTGACATTCATACATCATATGTTGTTTAATTTTTTACACATTCATATTTAATAATTTCGAATTTTTCTTATAGGGTTACTTATGCACAAGAATACGGATTCTCAGATTTGGATTTTTCTTATAGGGTTACTTATGCACAAGTGAATA
>JAJOOO010018462.1:0-26489 GCA_029582685.1 Solanum piurae | reverse complement strand
TACTCCAATACATTTATGAGGAGAGAGAAAAGTGAGTCTACTTTTTAAAGGGCAATTTGGTAAACATTTCAAAGTCTTCATTTATTTATTAAACTCCGTGCCCGGTTAATGTTGCCACATAAAATGGGACGGAGGAGTATATGGCAAGAATTACAAAAGTACGACTAGTATTTCGACAATCACTAACAAGCCTAAGCCTTTGCAAGGAAAGACAACCCTCCACCCCTACTAACCTTCTACACTAATAATACACAACATCCACTCATTCATAAGTAGAGTCATGTCTTCGGTAATATGAAATTGTGTCATGTTCTATATCAGCACCTCTCTCCAATACTTTTTTGACCTACCTCTACCCCTCCGCTTACCCTTCTATGACCAACCTCTCGAACCTCCTCTCTCACGACCCAAAGTATAGCCTAGGTGCAATATGGTGTATAGCACCTCGAGGGGCCATACACAAGCCACTTAGCAAACATCATACAAGATAATAGAAATAAAGAATTCAAAATATATCATTTTCATATTTCGAAGAGTTTGACAAAGTAGAAGTCTAACATGTCTCAATAAGCCATCTAATACATTATAAGAAGAGTGATTGAAACGTAACACATATATCACATACAAGGTCTGAAAATGGAAACGACAGAAAGCTATAAATATATCTCGATCCTCGAAACATGAGAACTCACCAATCTTCAAAGCCAAGAAAATCCACTGGCCACGAGTATGGAAGGTAGGAGCGTAGGACCCTATATTAGTGAAACAATGTAGGAACAAGTATGCGTAAGTACATGAAATGTACTAAGTGTGGGATAATATGCATAAAATAGACATGGTAAGATGAATGACTTAAAACATATAAAGCATGATCAGTATTGAACATTTAAAAGCTTAAAGAAGCAAAACATGAAAAACATAAGATATAGTCAATGGAAAAGGGCCTAAAATACCCTTAAACTATTAGAAATGGTACAAAATTACCCTTCATCCACCTATTAGCCCTAAAATACCCTTGGTGTCTACCTTTAGGTCCCATATTGCCCTTATTGTTAACAACCTCCAACTTAAATCCAATTAATAAATTCATTAATGACATATCAATCATCTATTTGTCAGCTTTTAAATAATCTAATTAATTGAAAACCCACTTATTCTCAAATTAGACTCAAATAAAATCTACCCCATCTTCCTCACGGGCTTTTTTGAATTGAATCTTGACCTTGAGTTTGGACATCTAAAAATATATCTAAACACAGATGTGCATAACTTGATCATTTTGTAAATGTTACTGTTATTAGACATGGTGATGATACAAACATTGGTTGATCGTAAAGATGGTGAAACAAGTTTTGAGTTCTTTCACTTTCTTTTTATGCTAGTCTGGAGGAACTCTAATTTATGGTAGACTCTGTATATGCTGTGAAATGGGAGTTTCAATTTTTGCCTTTTCAGATAATTTACCTCTAACTATTTAAATAAGCGCATTGCTCAGATCTTAGTTACTTGTTTTGGACGTCTAAGACAGTGGTATATATGTATTCTATATTTTAGGGCAATGATTGCACAAATAAACATAAAATCAAATCCAGTCAATGACGCAAAATTCTCATCACCATTGCCCACTTGTATTTGATGAGAATGAAACTAAATCTTTTGGATATACTTTATTTTGGATTCATTAGATAGGTTCTACTAAAAAATTTGCTCAAGAAATACCATAATTTCCTTTATGTAAATTATCTAGATAGGTTTTATTCCTTTTTCAAAATATGTAGGTGGGATGAAAATAAGAAAAAGAAAAGGTTGTAGCTTTTATGCTCTATGATTTGCCATTTTGTTGTGAGGAAGACGATGATAAAAGATGGGTTAAATGAATTTGGGGCGGATCTAATTTGGGAATGGATGGGTTTTAAAATTAATTTAGGTTATTTAAAAGCTGACCAATAGATAATTGCCACGTTTATTAATTGGGTTTAAATTGGGACCGTTAAAATTAAGGGCAATATGAGACCTAAAGGTAGACACCAAGGGTATTCTAGGGCTAATAGGTGGATGAAGGGTAATTTTATACAATTTCTAATAGATCAAGGGCATTTTAGGTCTTTTTCCGTATAATCAATGCATTTGAAATAAGGGACATAAGAAAAGCTTTAAAGAAACATAGTCATTTTGTGGGATATTAACTTTAACCGACAATAAGACCATGAGAGCTATATCATGGAATTCGGTATATCCCTCATACCGAAATAAGAAGAATATACTTGCCAAGGTACAATCCGTACATATCATCTTTTGCTATAGTGGATCCACTAGCTAGGTTATTTAAGACAATCCTACGGGAGCACGTAGTTTGGGACTAGAGGTTGCTACTAGATACTACCCTATTTGAGCCTTCACCTCAAAGCCCTCTTGGTGCTAAGTCTAAATCCCAATGGAATAGATAAAATTCAAATATCAATATAACATAGAAAAGGCAATGATGAATACCAATTAACACTTTTTGGATCAAAACATAGAATAGCTCCTTAAACACAATTCAACATAGATGAAAAAATCTTTCACCAATGTGAATCCATATGTGAGAAATACCTTTCACAATCATGATCATAATAGCATGTGAGAAAATATTTCACAATAAAATTGATACTTTCCTTTCAAAGCATCCCAAAATCATTTGCAATAACTTCATAAAAACATGCATATCTTCATAACTTAATAGTTCATAGGTTAATCATAGGTTCATAGTTGAAAATCATAAATTAAGCACGGATTAACATAATATCAACTCAATATCATGTATTAACATTAAATCATGCATTATAACACTTAATCAACAATAATAAATCATAATTGAGTGAAATCCATAAAGATTGAATTGAAACGCTAACTTGATTAATTGAAATTGAATTGAGAAATTGGAAACCTTGAAGACCATGGAAGAATGAATTCCAAGGGTGAATACCCACACACCTTGTTACTAAAATCCCAAAAAGAATGGAAGATTGATGAATTTGAATTGACCCTAGCTTTTTCTTCCTCAACATTGAGAGAATTCGGGGATGATGAATTTGGTTAGGTTTTGAAAAATTAGGAGAATGGGGTTGGAGTGGGTATTTTTAGGTCCTAAAATCCTTATAAATGTCTTAGGATGAAGTCTAAAACGACTTAGTTTTGATTCAAAACAATTAGGGAAAACACTCAAAAGCTCCTTAAAATAACTGTCGAAACCCTTCTACGGTTTGGACTTATGGTCCCGTAGAACCATACTGGTCAACCGTAGAAAAGTTCAAAAACCTTTTATTTGGACCAACTTTTGACGATACTTGTCTACGGCTCATAGGTCTTCCTATGACCCATAGACACCAACCATATAAACTAATCTTGACCCTCAAAATTTCACTAAGTCTGGGACTCACCTACGAGACCTGCCTATGACTCGCACAAAGAATGACGGGTCTTCCTGATGAACCGTATAAAGGAAAACTGGGACTTGATTTTATAAAATTATTTTCCCTCTTACTACGGTTGCCATCTACTACCCATAGAAGCTTCTACGGTTCGTAGATGGGACCCATAGAATCAGATTGCAGCCCCAAAAGTCCTTTTTTTCATTCCCAATTTCTGAGGTGTTACATCCTCACTACGGTGTCATCACACCTCCCCAACACATGCATTTTCTAAACACGTGAGTTCTTAACTTACCAACATTATACCCTATTCAACAAAGATGGTCAAACCACCAACAAAATGTACAAGTGCAGAAATAATCAACTACCTATCACAATTCTCAGGATCCAAAATTGATTATACAAGAACTTCTAAAACAAAACCATGCCTAACAAGATTATCCAAACTAATAAAATATATGAGTGTCTCATTGTACAAAATATGGACAAGATCTACTATAATGATCCACGATTTCTTGAAAATGAGTGCTCTCCCTTGAATTGGAAACTACTCTCACATGCTAGATGTGAGGTCTCGTAGGAGTCTCTGGAAAATGTTATGTACTCAATAAAAGAAGAGAACATGGAAATATCAGTACCCATTATATATTGGGTATACATAATATGCCAACTCAATTAAGAAAACATGCAAACACATAAGTCAAATAACAAGTAGATCAAACATTCCACACATAACAAGTAATTCACCAAACTAACATGTATAATCACTATATGTTAGACCATATAAGTTAACATGTCATGTATCCATCAACAATCTCAACTTATCAAGAATAATGCAGGAATCAACATTTCAAATGAATATGGATCTATCCCTACTTCCATCTCACAAGTTTCATTTCATTAATCTTATTATCGACATAATACATTATAAAACTCACGTATCAAACACTAAGGTGTACACATACGCTAATAGACTTATTTATGCCTATCTAACCATGACCTATAGGGGACTAACTTTATCCATGTACCATATAAACATGGTGTTCGATCCTCTAATTATATATATCCGTTTGTCCAAAATCTCATCTCGAACTCAAGCAACTCATCAACATGAAGGTTATAATTATCCAAGCTTGAGATTTTTTATCAAGTCTCATCCTAGGAAAATTCTACCTGAGTACTTACATCCTACGAATTGCTATAATGACAGGATGAGTCGTTATATGAGATATCAATCTAACAATATTTCGTCCATGAATGAAAACTAGAAGGAAAAAGGGAAAACAGACAAGGAATTACATGACTTGACAAACTATTGCAAATATTTGTTACACTTGTCCGCTTTGATCTCCCAAGTGGCCTCCTCAATATGATGATTCTTCCACTAGAACTTTAAGGATACAATATCCTCAGTCCTCATCTCTCATACATCTCTATCAAGAATAACAGCAGGTTCCTCTTCATAAAAGAGGTTTTCATCAAGCAATATCAAATTCCAATAGATACTGTAATTACCATTGCCAAGAAACATTTTCAACATAGACACATGAAATACAAGATGGACTCATAATTTTTTTTAGAGGCAAAGCCAATCTATATGCTATCGACCCCACACACTTATGAATCTCAAACAGTCCAATATATCTTAGATTAAGCATACGCCGCTTCCCAAATTACACAACACCCTTCATGGGTGAAACCTTGAGTAGAACTTGATCACCTTATATGAAATGTATGTTTCTTACCTTTGGATTTGCACACTCTTTTTGCCTACTTTGGGCTGTTACAAGCTTCTCTTGAATAAGTCTCATCTTTTCCAACAAATCCTTAAAGAGATCTGTATCCCATGGTCTCACCTCAAAGGCATCAAACCACCCAATGGAAAATCTACATCTCCTTTCACATAATGCCTTAAATGAGGACATTTCCATGCTTGAATAATAACTACTATTACACGTAAAGTTAGCCAAAAGTAGAACTGATCCCTATTACCTCCAAAATTGATATCATGCGCGTGGATCATGTCTTTCAATATCTGAATTGTCTACTTAGATTTCCCATCGATTTGAGCATGAAAAGTTATACAAAGATCCAATATAGTACCCAACTCTTCATTCAAATTCTCCCAAAAGTTAGAGGTAAATTGCATACCCCTATAAAACAAAAATATAAATGGGAACCCGCCTAACAATCTCCTTGAGATATATCTTCGCCAACTTCTCTGTATTATAAGTTACTTACATTAAAATGAAATGCGCAGAGTTAGCCTATCCACAATAACCCATATTGAGTCATACTTTCCCAACGTCTTGGGAAGCCTAACAACAAAGTCCATAACTATTCTCTCCTACTCTAATTTAGAATTGGACATCCTCTCAAGAATACCACTTGACTTCTGTTGTTCATACTTCACCTGCTGATAATTTTGACACTTAGCCACAAATTTAACTGATGTTCATACTTCACCTACTGATTATTTTGACTATTAGACACAAAATTAACTATGTCTAGCTTCATTTGACCCCATCAATAGTGCTACCTTAAATAGTGACACATCTTCATCGCACTAGGATATATAGCATTTCGATCTATGAGCCTCAATAATAATGATAGAAATTAAGTCACTAACACAAGACTCAAAACCTCACCCCTTAATACGCAAAACACTACACCGTCAAGAATGACCCCATTGGCCTCACTTTGCAAAACCTTTTCATGAATCTTAATCAACTTTACATCCTCGAATTGTCTAGCGTTTATATGATCAAGAAACGTCTGTAAGCAAGTGAAGCTAACCATATTCTCAGCCTTTCAATTCAATGCGTCGGCTACCACATTATTCTTATCTAGATTATAAAGAATGGTTATATTATAATCCTATAATTATTTAATAGCTCTATCTATCTACGTTGTCTACAATTCAAACCGCATCTTGTGAAAATATGTTGCAGACTGTGGTGGTCAATAATCACTTCACGATGAATTCCGTACAAATAATGTCTCTATAGTTTAAGTATAAAAACCATAACAACCAACTCCAAATCATGAGTAAGATAATTCTTCTTATGCACCTTCAACTGTCTGGAAGCATAGGAGATAACATACCTTTCATGTATCAAACAACACCTAATCTATAATGTGAGGAATCCTAACATATAATAAAATCCTTGCCCTTCACTGGAAAGAAAAGATATGAGCAGTAGTCTCGAGATTTGGGAAACTCTATTCACATTCATCATACCAAAGAAAGGGTACATCTTTCTGAGTCACACGGGTCAAATGAGAAAAAATAGAGGCAAAACCCTTTACAAAAGTGTGGTTGTAACTAGCCAGCCCCATAAAATTACAAATCTCGGTCACAGAGGTTGGCCTTGTCAAATTCTTAACTGCCTCAATATTTTGCAAGTCTATCATAACCCTTCTTTCAAAACCACATGTCCAAACAAAGACACCAAAGGAAACCATAATGCACACTTATAATATTTTGCATAAAGTTGCTTTTCCTTGAGAAAACCCAATACTATTCTCAAATGATTCTCATCTCCATCTCTACTCTAAGAGTAAATAAAAATTCATTAGTGAAGACGATCACGAAAGAATCCAAGTAAGGCTTAAACACCCTATTCATTAACCTATGAAAGTAGCTAGGGAATTATTTAGCCAGAAGAACATCACCAAAAATTCATAGTGTCAATACTGGGTTTAGAATGCAGTCTTAGGAATGTTCTCGACTTGGATTTTAACTAATGATACCCGAACCTCAATTCAATCTTGAAGAATACTTCGATACCCTATATCTAGTCAAATAGATCATCTATCTTGGACAAGTACTTTTTATGAATCGTAATTTTATTCAATTATCGATAGTCAATGCACATACGTAAACTACCATCCTTCTTTTTAACAAATAACACTGATGCACCATATAAATGAACACTTGGATGATTGATCCCTTACATAGTGATTCTTATAACTGAGCCTTTAGCTCCCTTAGTTCAACTAGTTCAATTCTATATGAGAAATGTAATGGCATGAGTGTCTGGTTCCAATTCTATACAAAAATTAATATCTCGGTATGGTGGCATGCCAAGCAAGTCAGTAGGAAATACCTATATAAGCTCGCATACCACATGAACTACCTCAACGAGCGGGACATCTGCCTTATTATCTTAAAGATGTGCTAAGAACACCAAACATCCTTCACAATTAACCTCTACAAACGAATAAAAAAGATAATTTTCATAGTAAAAAGAATATAATCACATTTCCACTCGATTCTTGTCATCCCCAACATAGGCACAATTACTGTCTTTGTATGATAGTCCAGAATTACATGGTAAGGAGATAACCAACTCAGCCTAAATTTGGTGTCTCATGAACATAATAGAACAAGAACGATACACCTTATCAATAGTTTCATAGTCACCAATAAGGGTGGATACATGAACATGAGGATTACATAAATCAAATACCAATGTCCAATCCCACAACAAACCTATCAAGTACACATGAAAAATAGAACCAGGATCAAATAGAACAACAACCATCTAGTCACATACAAGAATAATACCTATGATTACCGTGTATGAGGTCTCTACTTCAGGTCCGCCTGAAAAAGCATAAAAATGGGCCCTATATCCTATCTAAGTGCCACTCTTGTTAGGCTGAGTACTCCCTTGTCTGTATGTATACCACCTTCATTGGCCTAGTTTCCTTCTTTGCTTGCCTAATGACCACCACACCCACTATGTTGACAACCTCTACCATTACCACTACCTTTTTTACCTGCTAAATCTTAGGACCCTACTTGGGGCTAGACTTAAAGACTATCCACTAAACCTATGAACATGCATCTCCTGATCATACTCATGACAAACTTAGTCTAGGTCGGATGTTGAGTTGATGGGATGAAGTAAGATAACCACCAAAGTTTGAAGTAGACTGAATATCCCTTGATAGAATTCTAGCTAAAACTTACATCACAGATTAAATGGGCCATGACAGGTTGGCTTGCGAACTCTAGTCCTTAAAAAAAATCCATTGAATTTGTCCCCTCTCTAGGTCTTCTTTCCAGTCGCTCAGACATATCCTTCTTGCTTAATTGCCTCAATATTCTTCACCAAGACAATCACCTCCTAAAAAATACTTCCCAAAGGTTCCTATATACAAGGCTATAATTTGAAGAGTTTATTTAATCTTTGATGTAGTAGCGAATCAATTCCTCATTTGTATGAAGCAACTGCAAAGAATAGTGAGAAAGAGAGTGAAATCTAGCCTTAAAAGCTGCAATATATGAACTACTTGCTCGATACTGGTAACCTCATCTCTCTTATTTTCCCTCAAGGTATGTGGGACATACTTCTGAAGGACTACTGCATAAAACTAATTCCATGATAGCGGAGGACATCCAACAATCATACAATCCTACATTCTAGATACGCCCCCAACACATCTTTGTGTTTCCCTAAAGTTGAAAAGTAATGAACTCAATCCCATATCTCTATAATACTCCCATCTTGTAAAGTATCTCATGACAGTCAATGCTAAATTCATAGGAATTTTCCCGTATGGTAGGATGCATCATCTTAATAAACTTAATATGCCATGATTATCTATTGTCATCAACAAATGCACTACCTATCTCTAACACCTCATCCATTTTAGGGGCCACAGTAGCAACATGATGTACTCTTCGATGGTGAAGTATAGGACCTGCGGGTGTATTCCCAATACCAGTTAACCCACTTAAGAAAATTAACATTCATTAAATCACTTCGAAAGATATTTGAATTGGAGGTGCACCATCTTGAATTGGTATTGACTTATTATGCACATATGATGAATCCTCCTCTACCATCTAAAGAACATCTTTATGAAGGAGATTCTGATCTTTCTCTAGCCAAATGTGTGGTTGCCTGAGCTCGACCCCTAGTGGGTTCAACCTTCATCCTCTACCTCTTTGTCTACACCTAAAGCCCAAGCCAATGAAGTACAACTGAATTTTTATGTAGAAGGGATGAAACAATAATATACACTATTGAAGGATACAATATATTCTCCATTACAATGAAGAAGGGTTCAATTTAATAGACGTAGGAAGTGAGTTCTCAAACATACTCCACCAATTCACTACCAGGAACTTCTTGATCCTTGTGGCTATTCTGGGTAACTATTTCCTAAAACTGTTGACTGAGTTTAACACCTTTATCAAGCGAGGTAGGATTTTATGAATCATTAGGCTTAGGTGGACATATACCTATATTTTCCATTAGTCAAAGTTACAAGTGTGGATATTAATATGACTTCAGCTACTATAGACTCTATTTTCTGGAGTGAGTCAATTGCATGTGGATGGGATGAATTTACAATGAGGATGGCTACCAAACAAAGGCAAATGCAATGGGTGGCTAAAATTATAGCTGCAAGTCATCCTACTTAGGCCTCCTTAGGTAGAGATATTTGCCTGCAAGACTTCAACTTTGAGGCATAATTAGGGTGATTTTATTTGTACTAGAATCCTGCCGTCAAAGAATGATCAATGGGTTACTCATGAGGCTGCCATTCTCATCACGTGCTTAATGTCCATTATCCATATCAATTATAGCGAAGTGGTGGCTATTCAAATGAGAAGGAAAAAATAACCTCTCAATGCCTTATCCTGTGTTGGTGAACAAATTATGTGCAACTACCATTGTATCTTGTTTTCCTTCTGATGTGCTGACGAGGGAACTTAGAATAATTGATCTTAGCTGAAAGCGAGATGCTGAGGCATCCCAATTCAAAAAGATAAGAATGCAAGCCTTCGAGACATTTGAGGAGATGCCTACCTCGAACAACCCTATTTATGTCGATGAAGAACAAAACACTCAGGACGAAGTTGACTTGCCACACTCTGAACCTCCTTTGGGTGTCTCTGGCAAAAGTGAGAATAATTGGTTAAAACAAACCACATACTCAAATAAAAACCAACTGATCAAATTGGACAAAAACTTTCCTACCATGATGTGTCAAGCGGCTCAAAGAGCTTTGAAGGAACTGAATAAAAAATTGAAATCTTGTGTAAGCGTATTAATATAATGGAAGGGAAATCACTATCATTCAAGTATATATACGTAATATGAAAGAGCAAATGACCAAGCATTATGGAAACTCATCTTTTGTTGAGGAGATTGTAGCAGTTCACTGCGTAGCACAAGGTCCAAATGATTGGATGTTTGAGAAAATGGGAGTCAACTTGAATTAAGTTGGATAGGTTAAGATATATTCGAAGGTGGAGGAATATATCATGCCGCAAGTCATGTAGGAGTCTCAATTTACCGCTCACCAACGCCATGGTGGAGCTAGATATAGTGTGCCATGTGAGGTGGAAGTGACTGACGTGGCTCCCCTCCCTTTTTACTCTTGAGTTAATGGTATTGGGGGTAATGCTCTATCAAATTTTAGGGGGGAAGCTTGGTGATTTATTTTTTATGAGTTTTATGTGGGGGGATTTCTGGTGTGCCCTCAAAGGGGTGAAATTAAAATTTTAAACAATGGTAACAATATTTTGGCTAATGGTTGTATATATTTAATCATGTTTGTTCTTACATTTCTTTATTATCTTACTACCCATACTTAGTTATCACGCTTAGTGCCTCCAAATAGATCCTATTCTATCTGAAGCATGAGTAAATATCATCTCTGTGAATAGTAATTTGTTGAATAATCTACGAGGATTTTATTATGCCATGGTTCTTTTCCAAGGAGCAAAATATTTTTTTCTTTTTTCCTTTTATTTTCTTTCAGTTTTTTTGTGTCGAATCGGATTGGCGTTATCCTATGATAGATTGTGAGGCAACTTTCGTAAGGTGAAATGCCAAGTTTTAATTTTAAATTGAGTCTTGTGTTGCACCTCTTGCAAGAGGGACTACCAAAAAATTTAATTGGCAAAGAATTATTTAAAATAATTTTAAAATGGGAAAAAGCGAATTAAATGCAATCTCTTGTCATGACACATACATTCTTATTTTGGCTTTGTGATTTAGAAGATGCAGTAAAACTCTTCCTATTGTAGTATGTTAAAAGTCATTCGATTTAATTAATTTTGAGACTAATTTGAGATTTTGTTGGATTTTAATTTCTCGTACAGAAAGAATTTGATTCATTCTTGTATATAAGCATGTTGTCTGGAACTTGGCACAAAATGTATTTCAAGGCGAAATTCTAGGCTTAACTTGACTTGAAAGATGAACTTGAGCCCTTTTTGACAAACCACTTTTTCCCAATTTTTTCCTCAATTGATGTAATTTTAGTCAGCCACATTGAGTCTAAATCAATTTTTTTTGGTCATCATGTTGCATGCCTTAAACTTTTATAACCTTCTAATCTTGACACCCTCATGTCTCCCTTGTTGTTAATTCTTGGTGATGTAGGAGGAAAACCTAAGTTTGGTGGAGAAAAAGTGAATCATTAGAAAGGTAAGTAAAAGCCTAAATTTTTGGGTTTGTGCACCAATAGAAAAAGAGATTTGAGTTGAAATATAGAGCACCATAAGCTTCAAAATGAAAAGTGCTGAAATGATTTCATGAACGATTTACTCAATATTTATGCACATGCCTTAATTGAAAAGAAAAATGGAAGCTGACATAAGCGAACATCATAAAAAGGGATAAATAAGATGGAAGCAAAACAAAAAAATTGAGCGGTTTGCTAAATTGAGAAGCAAAATCATTAGGGAGGCATTTTAGTCACTTGACCAAATGATACCCTACCTTTTCCCCAAGGCTAAGTTAAACTCGCAAGTCCTTGGGGATTTTGAGCTTTATCAATCTACATTAGTGACGATCTACATATAGGGCAAGCCTATGATTCAATGTATGTATACTTGAATTCTTTTGTTAAAGTGAGTATTTTTGCATAAACTATAATCCCTTGAATTGATATTCTTAATCGTGTGTGGGAATCTCTCTTGTGTGAGTGACATTGCATTTTTCATATGAATTGTGAAGTTTTGATTTCAATTGAGATACATGAATGTGATAAATTCTCATGAATATTTAGAAAAACATGGAAGGTTGATGTTATTAACTTGAGATACTTTAAATTTGTGCTTTAATGAAAAATGTCACAAAATTTTGCATCAAAGTATTTTGTTTGAAAAGAAGAAAAAACCCTTGCCCAGTGAATGGTGGTGGAACCAATGGTGAGTTGTGCTTGTATAAAGAGACTTTTGTTTTGAGTCTTTTGGTTTTGTTATTTGACTCACCAATATAGTTATACAAATCTTGTGTTGGTGTAGTGAGCTTGAGTTCTATGCATAGTGAGTGTTTATCTTGAGGACAATCAATAGTTCAAGTTTGGGAGATTGACGAGTTCGTATTTTACTAACTAGTTGGGCTCAAATTCATAAATTATTATTGTGTTTTAATGATAATTGAGGAAATTTTAGGTCCTAGTTCTCTTGTACACATACATTATTTGGAAAAATAATTTTGGTGGATTTAAAGTTTAAAGTCACTGATGCACATCGACGAAGAAACTAGTGTCCCCCTTGAACCAATAGGCTTCTTGCCGACTAAATTCTAGGTTGACAGAAGCAAAGTTGCCTCATTACCGGTGCTTCAATTGGTGTGGTACAATGCTTGATCGGCAGCTAGCCGATCCCAGTGCGAATGTTCTTGTGAGAACTAGAGGTTGAATCGGTGAAGCGACTAATGCTCTACAATCGTGGATCGGCGTTACACCAGTCCAACACAGGTGCAAAGTAAACTGTTGAAGGGCAAGAATATAATTATATAACTTAGTGCTTTCTTTGAAATGTTATGTAGTTATGTACCGTTATCTTCTTCCCAATTTGGGATAGAAGGGAGATAACTATTATTGGAAAATTTCATAAAGAGTAGTGAATAATTTCTTTAACTTGTAGAGGAATAAACTTCAGATTTCTATCACTCTATGCTTGGAATTTAGATCTTAACCATATTGGCTTAAAATGGAAATTTCCTATATGGGTATTGTGTCTATTTCTTCTTTTATGAGCTACTAAATCTATAGCTAAGGGTGTGTTTGCTAGACGGAGATGTAAAACCCCAAATTGGTATGATTAATCAGTTCTAAAATTGATTGTATCTCATAAATCTATTATTTTCTTGAAGTTTTAATCTAAAAATCAGTGGTTGCAAACATTAATTGAGCTCTCTAACACTGTTTTGGCTTGAGAAAGTAAATGAAGTAGCGTAAGACTCAATAGTGAGGACTCGTTGAAATTACTCCATGATTTTGAGTCTGGGATGGGATAATCCGAGTAATTTCTCATTTAATGATATGAGTTAGGGATAGTCTATATACTCAAGCAATGTTTGGTGTTTTATTGGAAAGGGTGTAACGACATGTTCCCTTCGTTATGGAAAAGCCAATGGGAAAGAGTTGGGGCTAGAAAACTTTTGAGTAGTGACTTAAAAAATTGTAGCCTAGTCCAAATTTGGATGAAATCTGAGTCAGGTGAGGTCTAGAGAAATTTGGTAATGAATGGGGGATCTATTTATGAATTTAATCACATGAGTAGATAGCTAAGATGTTAAGGAGCTTGTACGACTTTAAAGAATCGAATTTGGGCGAGTAGAACTCCCAAAACTGATCTTGGCGTATAATGGTAGTTTTTGAATGTCAAGGTTTGAAGGTGTGTTGTGAAATGGGGACTTGAAACACAAATTCTGAGGTTCTGTCTCCGTGTAAGCCGCCAGGGTGGGGACGCTATAGCGGGTTGAGGTCCTCTCTAGCGGGCCAGTCGCGACTTAAGTCGAGGAAAAACCCCAATTTCGTTCTTTTTCTACAAACTTCGTTCTTAAGAGTTAGGAGACAACACAAGATGAGTTATTGACAGTTTTCCACGACTTTTGGTGCTAAAGGTAAGGAGTTTACTCCCCTAATCCATTTTTTGATCCGTACAACTTAGATTCACGGGTAATTATCATTGGGGGAGGGTTTTGGCCTTAAGTTAATGGTGGGAAAAACCCTAGTTGCACTTTAGGATCGTGGATTGGTCTTGGGTTATTGGGTTTGGTATAATTCGGGTAAATTAGACCTTAATTATTGATCCTTGTGTTACATTAATTGTTTGTAGACCTAGAACAATTGGAAAGAATCTAGAAAGGGAAGGCTCAAGTGTCTTAGGAGGATTCAAGCTTGGTTTCGAGGTAGGTGATGGTTTGATTTCCTATTTGTGTGATATATGTCGATTGAATGCTACATTGTATGCAAGCGTGTATGTGAATAGGGAAATGTGAATCGAAGCTAATGAAATGATGATGTGTGAACAATACAAGCCATGGACCTATTACTTAATTGTATGATTTGAGTATTATTCATTATGGATGTGATTATGATTGTGATTGTGGTTGTGTTGATTAGATTGGGTGTCACGTTCTGACATATACATTAGATCGGGTGTCACGTTTTGACACATATATTGGATCAGGTGTCACGTTCCGACACATACTTTGGATTTGGTGTCACGATCCGCTACACTAACAGTTTGGGTTTGGGTACCATGAGAGAACTATTGTGATTGTTATGCTTATGTCTACTTGTCATTGTTAATGAAAAACTGTATGTGGCTATGAAATGATAACTGAACGGTATTCTGTATATGTGTTCTTATTATGTTATGATTGTTCATTATATATTATGCTTATGGGAGTAACCGCGTGATCCTACCAATACACTGTGGTTGTGTACTGATACTGATACTGATACTACACTTGTTCTTTCTTTGTTGAGTACATGACATCTTCATGCGACTACTAACAGGCCTCATTTATGAGATCACTGATTGAGACCGAATTCAAGGGTGAGCCTGTTCATCCAGGTTGCCGTGGATTTTCTTGTGTTTAGTCCATTCTCTTCGGACTTAGACTAGTTTTTTAGATATTTGTTATGTTCTAACTTTCGGGGTTGTACCCCTTTTTCCTTAGACTTGTTGGTATTTAGAGTTTAGGTACATTGACTTTTAGGTTCTAGGCGTTGTTTCCGCAATATGTTTTGGTAATTATTTGTTAAACTTTTGGAGTTTATAGGAACTTAATTTTCCTTTAGACATTTAAACCTGCTTCTGTATCTTTAAATGTTTAGTTTTCTGTTAAGTTGCTTAGTTGGGTTGTAGTAATGGTTCTCCCACCGGAGGGTTAGTGTGGGTGCCAATCACGATGGTCAGGGTCGTGACTAAGTTGGTATCAGAGCCCTAGGTTCATTGATCTCAATGTACCAAAATGAGTCTAGTAGAGTCTTGCGGAACGCTACCGAGACGTCTGTACTTTTCTTCGAAAAACTATAGGAATGTAGGAAATCTCTATGTTTTCTCTTGTCTCTTTTCATGTTGTAACTTGATTCCAATTGGTATCTGGAGATCCGAATTGGTATCTAATTTCCTTCACTCTTCTGTCCGCAGATGGTTAACACTAGATTCAACAACGTCAGGCCCGTAGCTCCCGTTAATGAGCTAGTTGAGGAGTCTGCAGCTAGGGGCCGTGGTCGAGGCAGGGGTAGGGGAAGAGCAAATGATAGGGGCAGAGGAAGAGTGACAACTGCTAGGGGTGGAACCACAATTGAGAATGTTAAGAGACCCTCCTTCACCACAAGAAGAGGTAGAAGAGAATGTGGAGATTGGGGACTAGGGGGATGTTGGACATGAAGAGGATGCACCGGCTAGGAATACCGGCGTCCCTCCCTTAGACCCAATGTTAGCTCAACAAATCATGTCTTTACTGAAGGGGTTGGTTGGTCCTGGAGTCCTTCCCAGTGCAAGTTACTCAACCTCCGATCAACCGCCCCATTACTGCTACTATCCTTAGGGTAGATGGAACATCAGGCACTGATACTTTCTTCCTTCCCCTGTTGGGTTCTGTGATGACTGGTAATGAGCATGAGATGTTGACTAAGTTTTTGAAATTGAAGCCGCATGTGTTCCATGGTTCTGAGAGTGAGGACGCGTATGAGTTCATCTTGGATTATTATGAGAGGCTTCATAAGTTGGGTATTGTACATCATCATGGGGTATAGTTCATGACTTTCCAGCTTCAGAGTAAGGCTAAGTAGTGGTGGAGGGCTTATATGGTATGCAGATCGTCAGTTTTTCCCCACTCACTTGGACACAGTTCCATGCTTTATTTCTGGAAAAGTATGTGCCCCGGACTTTGAGGGATCGCAAGAAGGATGGGTTCATGACTTTGGAGCAGGGTGGTATTTCTGTAGCTGCTTATGAGGCTAAGTTCCATGCTTTTTCCAGATATGCTACACAATTGGTGACCACTGAGGAGGAGAGGATCCATCTAATTGTCAAGGGACTAAACTCTAAGTTACATATATTGTCTGTTCACATGACCTCTGCAGGGAAAAGTTTTAATCAGGTGTGACAGATTTTGTGAAGAAAGTGGAAGGAGTTAGACGTGATGGACATACCAAGGCTTTAGCTAAGAAGCCCATGAGTGCAGGTAACTTTCATGGTTCTTACTCCATAGGTTCAGGTAGGCCGACAGTTACAACCCGGCCAATTAAGTCAGCCTTGCCTTGCCCACTTCTAGAGGTAGTTACTCGGGAACTTCACATCAAAATTTTATTCAGGATAGCTAGGGAGTCGCACCTTCGACATGCAACAGACCATATTTTGACCGCACTTGTTATAATTATGGAGAACCTGGGCATATGCGGAGAGATTGTCCCCACCCGTGCATGTTTGAATTCGCGCAACAGTAGACTAGAGAAGTGGTACCCACGGGCAACAGTAGTAATGGTAGAGGACATCCACAAGGTGGGTGAGGAAGAAATCAGCGAGGCCGTGGATGATGGGGAAATGGTAATGCAGGAAGAGAGGTAGTGCAACTAGGCACGAAAGTCACCCGTCAAGATGACAGGGCTCAATGTTATGCCTTTTCTAGCAAGACCGAGGTAGAGGCGTCAGATGTAGTGATCAAAAGTACTATTCTTGTTTGTGACCAGATGACTACTGTCTTGTTTGATCCGGGTTCTACTTATTCATATGTGTCAGTTCAGTTTGCCTTGGGATTTGATATGATTTGTGATATACTTGATGCCCCCATCCATGTTTCTACCCCAGTTGGAGAGTCTTTCATAGTCACCCCTGTGTATCGTGCTTGCTCTATCTTGTTTATGGGTTTTCAAACTTGGGCTGATTTGGTTATTTTGGATATGACTGACTTTGATATAATCTTAGGCATGACTTAGTTGTCCCCCTATTATGTTGTGCTTAATTGTAATGTTAAGTCTGTGACTCTAGATATCCCCGGTTGAGAAAAAGTTAGAGTGGGAGTGTACAAGTCTAAGCCAGCTAATATCATATCCTCCATTCGAGCTAGGAAACTTGTGGGGCAGGGATGTTTGGCATATTTGGCTCATATTCGGGATGTGGAGGTTGAGTCTCCCTCTATTGAGTCTATTCTTGTAGTGTCTGAATTTAAGGAAGTGTTCCCTACCAATTTTCTTGGTATGCCTCCAGATAGAGATATAAATTTCTGCATTGATTTGGAACCGGGCACTCGCCCTATTTCCATCCCTCTGTATCGCATGGCTCCGGTAGAATTTATAGAGCTTAAGGCTTAAATCCAGGAGATTCTTGATGAATGATTCATTCATCCTAGTTCTTCTCCGTGGGGTGCTCCTGTCTTGTTTGTTAAGAAAAAAAATGTTAGTATGAGGTTGTGCATAGACTATCGATAGGTGAATATGGTCACCATTCAAAATAAGTATCCATTGCCTTGGATAGATGACCTTTTTGACCAGTTGTAGGGTGCATAAGTTTTCTATAAGATTGATCTAAGGTCTGATTACCATCAGTTAAAGATTAGGCCCGAGGATGTACCTAACGACATTCAGGACCCGCTATAGGAACTATGAGTTTTTAGTGATGTTGTTTGGATTAGCCAATGCGCCTGCAACCTTCATGAGTTTGATGAATGGTGTGTTTAAATCATTCCTGGATTCTTTTGTTATTATCTTTATTGATGACATCTTGGTTTATTTGAAAAGTGAGGAAGAGCATACCGACCATCTTCGCATTAATTTGGGTGTCCTTTAGAAACAAAAGTTGTATGCCAAATTTTCCAAGTGTGAGTTCTGGTTGACTTCAATTGCCTTTTGGGGCATATAGTTTCAAGGGAAGGGGTAATGGCAGATCCTCAAAAGTTTAAAGTGGTTAAGAATTGGGTTCGGCCTAGCTCTGTGACTGAAGTTGGAAGTTTTGTGGGGCTCGCTAGCTACTATCGTCGGTTTGTGAAAAACTTGACTTCCATTGACACACATCTAACAAGGTTGACCAAAAAAGAGGTGCCTTTCGAATGGACCAAAAAATGTGATGAGAGCTTTCAAAAGCTCAAGACTCTTTTGACCTCAACACCATTCTGGCACTACCAAGTAAAGATTTCATTATTTATTGTGATGCTTCACATTTGGGTTTGGGTGTTGTGTTAATGCAGGATAAGAATGTTATAGCTTATGCATCGCGACAGTTTAAGGTGCATGAAAGAAATTACCTGACACATGATTTGGAGTTGGCAGCGGTAGGGTTTGCTCTTAAGATCTGGCGACATTACCTTTATGGTGTCAAATATGAGATATTTACTGATCATCGTACTCTATAATATGCATTCACTTAAAAGGACCTATATATGAGACAACGAAGGTGGATGTAGTTACTTAAGGATTATGAAGTCACCATCCAATATCATCCGAGTAAGGCTAACGTGGTGGCAGACGCATTAAGCCAGAAAGGAGATTCAGAACTTAGAGTCTAAGTTCATGCAGTTGGGAATCTCAAAAAAAGGTGGGGTGTTATCTAGTATTGAGGTTAGACCCACGTTCATTAAGGAGATCAAGGACAAACAGTTTGAGGATGAGAATTTGAGTGAGCTTAGCAAGAAGACAGTGTCTGATAAGGCACAAGATACGATTCCTGATGCGGAATGTGTGCTTAGTTTTAAGGGGAGAAGTTGTGTTCCCTGAGTGGATGACTTGATTTAGAAAATGTTGACAGAATCCCATGGTTCGCGGTATTCCATTCATCCTGGTGTGACAAAGATGTACCAAGATTTAAAGTGACTTTATTGGTGTACTGGCATGAAGAAAGACATAGTTGAGTTTGTGGCTAAGTGCCAAAACTGTCAGCAGGTAACGTATGAGCATCAAAGGCTTGCAAGTTTGCTTCAGAGAATGCCAATTCCGAAATGGAAGTGGGAAATAATGGCTATGTATTTTGTTGTTGTCTCCCCAAGACTTTGGGGAAGTTTGATTCTATTTGGGTAGTAGTTGACAGATTGACTAAGTCAGCCCATTTTATTCCAGTCAGAATACACTATAATGCTCAGCAGTTGGTTAAGGTTTATGTGAAAGAGATAGTGAGGCTGCACGAGGTGCCCCTTTCTATCATTTCAGACCGTGGTACACAATTCACATCTAAGTTTTGGAGGAAATTGCATGATGAGTTGGTAACTCAACTCACTTTTAGTACAACTTTCCATCCACAGACGGACGACAGTCAGAGATAACTATTCAAGTGTTAGAGGACATGTTGATGGCATGTGTGATTGATTTTAGGGGACATTATGATAAGTTCCTACCATTGTGTGAGTTTTCTTATAATAATAGTTACCACTCCAGCATTGACATGACACCATTCGAGGCACTTTATGGGAGGGGATGTAGATCACTCATAGGGTGGTTTGAGGCCGGAGATGTGAAACCTTTGGGGGTTGATTTGGTGAAAGATTCTCAGGATAAAGTGAGAAGTATCCAAGCTAAGCTTCTAGCAGCCCAGAGTCTACAAAAAAAGTATGCGGGCCGTAAGGTAAGGGACATGGCCTTTCAGACTGGTGAGCAAGTTCTTCTAAAAGTGTCACCCATAAAGTAGAGCTGTCAAAATGAGCTGGCCCAACCCAACCCAACCCAACCCAACCCTAACGGGCTAGAGAGTTAAATGGGTTGGGACGGGCAGACCCTTTTAATTAAAGGGCCGATAAAATAGCAGCCCAACCTAGTCCTAAGAGGGCCACGGGTTGGGACGGGTTGGCCCTTCAACCAAAAAACGAACAATATTTTCCTCTTAGAAAAGATATGAACGTTGATGTTCGATGGACATGACATCAATACATACATAAATTCATTCATGAATTACACATACTTTAGTGAATATTTACAATACAAATACATATTAGCCAAGATACAACATTCATAAGATTCATCCGAGCAAAAAAACATTATATGATCATTATTTTCATAAACAAGACAATAAAGGAGAAGTGAAAAATTAGGCATAAAAACAAAAGTAAAAGAGGTCAAAGATTCATAGTTATAATGGAGTAATGAACTTGGGCTAATAAGAAAATTTAGTGGGCTAATGACCCTAAAATGTAAAAATTATGTAAAAATATAGTCTTGATTTTATATTGATATTTTAAAAATATTTATTGACAAAATCTTAACAAATAAAGCACTACTTAAAATATATATAATAAATATTTTTAAAATTCACATCCCGCGGGCTGGCCTCTGAGGCTTGCGGGTTGGACCTACGAGGCCAGCGGGGCAAATGAGGCTGGGCTAAAAAGCCTCGTTCCTAAATAGGCTGAAAAAATTGAGCCCAACCCCATTTAATTCAAGGGTTGGATTGGGCCGGCCTAGCGGGCCAAGCCCATTTTGACAGCTCTACATAAAATGAGTAATGAGATTCGGTAAGAAGGGCAAGCTTAGTCCTCGATACATTGGTCCATTTGAGATTCTTGACTATATAGGATCAGTGGCTTATAGATTGGCCTTAACCCCTAGCTTATCTGGAGTTCATCCAGTGTTTCATGTGTCCATTGAAGAAGTATCATGGCGACGAAGATTGCATCATAAAGTGGGACTCAGTGTTGTTAAACCAAGACCTTCAGTATGAGGAGGAATCAATTGCAATTCTTGATCGTGATGTCTGGAAGATGAGGACCAAAGAGATTAAGTCTGTGAAAGTTCAATGGAAGCAATGTCCAGTTGAGGAAGCTACTTGGGAAATCGAGAAGGACATGCGAGACAAGTAACCACAATTGTTCAACGATTCAGGTACAACTCTACTCTTACTTTAGCCAATTTTTCCTAGTTTGTCACTCGGGGATGAGTGATGGGTAAATTGGTATCTATTATAATGACCTGTTCCCGCTGTTATGGAAAATCCAATGTGGAAAGATTTGGGGACAAAAAACTTTTGAGTAGTGATTTAGAAAATTATAGCCTAGTTCAGAGTTGGATGAAATCTGAGTCAGGTGAGGTCTAGAGAAATCTGGTAATCAATGGGGGATCTATTTGTGAATTTCATCACATGAGTGGATGGCTCAGACGTCCATGAGCCCGTACGACTTTACGAAATCAAATTCAGGCTAGTAGAACTCCATCTTGGCGTGAAGGGGAAGTTTTTGAACTTCAATGGTTGAAGGTGTGTAGTGAAATGGGGGCTTGGAACTCAAATTCCGAGGTTCTGTTTCCGTGTAAGCCGCCATGACGGGGACGCTCTAGCGGGTTGGGGTCCGTTGTAGCGGGTCGGTCGCAACTTAAGTCGGGGAACAACCCGAATTTCGTTATTTTTCTGCAAATTTTTTTCTTAATAGTTAGGAGACGACCCAAGACTAGTTCTTGATAGTTTTCCACAACTTTTGGTGCTAAATGTAAGGATTTTACTCTCCTAATTCGGTTTTCGATCCGTAAAACTTAGATTCATGGGGAATTATCGTTGGGGGAGGGTTTTGACCTGAAGTTAATAGTGGGAAAAGCCATCGTGTCACGACCCAGGGGTACCCCTAGATGTAACAAGGCACATAGAACCCCGAAAGGCACCATGTAAGCCACTTAACATATTATAACATAAGCATAGAACAATAAAGAGTAAAAACACATTTCAGTAAAAACACATTTCAAGTCAAAATTTTCATAAAGGAAAGCGAAAGTCTAGACTTGTCTCAATATAGCCATCTATTACAATACTTGAATCAAATGGGTACACAACCCACACAACATAGTTCGAAAAGAAAATACAAGAATGAAACTACTAAATGAAAACATCCATCCTCGAACCATGAGGACTCACCAACAAGCTAGGAGAAATTAGCAAATCCAAGCTTTAGCCACAATAAGAACCACCTTGAGAACCGGACCCTACACTTGGGGAAAATGTAGGAAAATATGGGTTAGTACATTAATGTACTAAGTATGATAGCCATGCATAAAAACCTTGAAAACATGCTAAAAGGGATATTTTAGTTGAATGCATGCAATTTACTAAGTTAAAGCATCATTTTGAAGATAATGGAAAAACACAATTCATAAGCATGTTCATTACATATATCATCATATCATAAGAGAAACATACCATAAGTACCCTCAAAGCATACTTGTGCAATGCATGAATAAGATCCCATAATCCCACCCATGCTAAGTAAAGCTTCTTGAGTAACCATAGGTAATAATTCATATTCTTGTTCATATTGTTGTCATAGTGGGAATAAGCCTTAACCGACATAGACCATGTGATCTAACATGGAATCCGGTGTTACCCACACCAAAAATGGTTGTCCTATTTGCCTAAGGTAAGACCATGGTTTGTTAGCTTTAAGTGGATCCACTAGCTAACTATCCTACGGGGGCACGTAGTTTATGGGATAAAAAGATTGCTACTAGAAAACCAGACTCAACTAAGGTATAAGGTCTCCATCTCATGAGATACATACTTTGGAAACTCGGACTCAACTAGTGTAAAAGGTCCCATGAGGAAGCCGAACTCAACTAGTGTAAAAGCTTCCATCTCATATTCAATATCCACTCGGTGCTAAGCATTACTCCCCATGGATTACATATTAAGTCATAACTTGAGTTCATATTTATGGAAGAATGCCTTGACACTCAATCCAACATAATGCTCATAGATTCAATAGGTGAGAATAGCCTTTCAACCTTAGAATCATCATATTGTGAGAAAACCTTTCACATCATATCATTTTCATACATAGGTGTGTAAATGAGAATAGCCTTTCAACAACACATAACAAGATCATAATCATAATCACTTTAATCTCAAAGTGTTCTTAAAGCATATACATAAATCTCATAATCATGCATAATTCTCATACTTTGCCCTTCAAGGATCAAAGATCATATTCAATCAACACATCTAGAATTACTACATTAGACATGGATACTAACATGATTAAAATAACTCAATTACTACAAGCATAATCTCATAATATCTTACTTTCAACAATTCACCCACATCACAAGGTCATAAATTGAGAATATGGGGATTTCATGGATTCTTGGGGATTTCAACATAAAAACCATAATAAATTATCAATTCAATCATAATATAAAGTAATTAAATCAATAGAATCATTTTTGAAAGGAATCCATGACTTTGGAGTCAAACTCCAACTTTTGGGGAATTACTTGAAATTAAATTGGGAGGGACTCCATGGATGAAGGACTACCATACCTTATCAATGAAATAACCAATGAATTTGAGTAGAAAACTTGCTCCTTGAACCCTAGCCCCAACTTCCTTCTTCTTCTTCCTTGAAGTTCCAGAGAGAGAATTTTGGAGAGGATTTGGGTCTTTCTTTTGGGAATTGGAAGAATGAGTTAAAAGACTTAATTTAGGGGTATAAAATCATTATATTGTTAGTATAATTTAGAGGAAAATGACGTCACTTAATATTAGTGAAAACTGGAAAACCCCAAAGGCCCCTAAACTTAACTGCTAAAAAGCAGTTACAGGCCTCACCCACGACCTACCACTGACGGACCGTGGTTGGAGCCATGGCCCGTGCTAGTGAATTGTGGTTTGGTTCTGGGACTTGGTTCCTGGACCTTGATCCAAAACTTCCCACCTACGGGCGTGGATGGACCTACGGGCCGTAGGTCTCCTTCGTGGGTCACTGTCCAGGCAATTTGCTAAGGTCTTCCTCAAGGACCCATGGTTGGTCCTTAGGGGTACTACCTTGTCTTTCTAACACTAAACCCTTTATTTCTAAGTATGGGGAGTTACATTTATGACTCTAACCCTCATGTTAAGCTCTAGTTTTGCCTACTAGTTTTCAGAGTGTTACACCTAGCTGTACTTTAGGATCAAAGGTTGGTCTTGGGTTATTGTGTTTGGTATAATCCTGGTAATTTAGACCTTAATTATTGATCCTTGTGTTATATTAGTTGTTTATAGACCTAGAACAAGCGGAAAGAATCCTAAAAGGGAAGGCTCAAGTGTCTTAGGAGGATTCAAGCTTGGTTTCGTGGTAAGTGATGGTTTGATTTCCTGTTTGTGTGATATATGTCGATTGATTGCTACATTGTATGCATACGTGCATGTGAATAGGTAAATGTGAATCAAACCTAATGAAATGATGATGTTTGAACAATACATGCCATGAACCTATTACTTAATTATATTGATTTGAGTATTGTTCATTGTGGATGTGATTGTAATTGTGATTGTGATTGTGGTTGTGCTGATTGGATCGGGTGTCATGTTTCGACACATACATTGGATCAGGTGTCACATTCTGACACATATATTGGACCGGGTGTCACGTTTCGACACATACTTTTGATCGGGTGTCACGATCTGATACACTAATAATTTGGGTATGGGTTCCATTAGAGAACTATTGTGATTGTTATGCTTATGTCTACTTGTCATTGTTAATGGCAGACTGTATGTGGCTCTGAATGGTATTCTGTATATGTGTGCTTATTATGTTGTGATTATTAGTTGTATATTGTGCTTATGGGAGTAGCCGCGTGATCCTACCAGTACATTGTGGTTGTGTACTGATACTACACTTGCTCTTTCTTTGTTGAGTACAAGGCATCTTCAGGCGGCTACTGACAGACCTCATTTAGGAGATCATTGAACGAGACCGAATTCAAGGGTGAGCCAGTTCTTCCAGGCTTCCATGGATTTTCTTGTGTTTAGTCCATTCTCTTCGGACCTAGACTGGTTTTTTAATTAGATATTTGTTATGTTCTAGATTTCGGGGTTGTACCACTTTTTCCTTAGACTTGTTGGTAGTTAGAGTTTTGGTACATTGACTTTCTGGTTCTAGGCGTTGTTTCCTCAATATGTTTTGGTAATTGTTTGTTAAACTTTAGGAGTTTATGGAAACTCCATTTTCCTTTAGACATTTAAACCTTCTTTCGTATATTTAAATGTTTAGTTTTCCGTTATGTTGTTTAGTTGGGTTGTAGTAATGATTCTCATATTGGAGGATTAGTGTGGGTGCCAATTACGACGGTCTGGGTCTTGACAAAAGGTCTTGGAGTTCGAGAGAATCCAAGGGACATACGTTTGATAGTTCGAGAAAATATCGAATGTAGCCTATACCAAACACTATCCATGTATCAATTGATTTGGTAGTGATTAATCTTTGCCCATTTGAATTGAGACCCTAATCATTATGCACACACCCCTAGTCTTTTTCAAACTTGGTAGATCATATTTGCGTTGATTCCCCGTTTTGTTATTTGATATTGGTGAATTGCCCTGAAAAATGGGACATAGTTAACCGTTTATCAGTAACAACCAATTTGGTGTGATTGCATCATTACCTTAATATTTTATTCTTATTTAATCTTGACTTAGTATTTAATAGTCATATTTTATTTTTAGCGCTACAATTTGTGATTATAGCTCTATCCGGTACCATATATTTTTGTAGGTTTATCATTCAAATTATTGATATGTGACATTATGTAACGATTAAGAGCAGGGGCGGACCCACGTGTTGTCCAGGGGGTTCACCCGAACCCCCTCGGAAAAAAATTACACTGTATATATAAGGTTAATTTTCTGGATTTATGTGGATATATATATTTTGAACCCCCTCAATGACAAGGTGAAGGAGATAGCCTAGTGGCAACTACCTTCAAAATTAAGCGTGACGTCCAGGGATCGAATCCCTGGGTTAGCGTTTTATTTTTTTAGTTTTTTCCTTTCAGTTTTTTTTTGTTTTTTTAGTTCCAGTTCCGATTTTCATGTTTTTTTTTTTTTTTTAAATAAAACGTGCTAAAATGTGGTGTTAA
>JAJOOO010018461.1:0-26114 GCA_029582685.1 Solanum piurae | reverse complement strand
TTTAATGTCATTTGTCATAACTTGTAAATATACTTAAAATGTAAATGTGTCCATATCAAATTTGAATATAAAATAACTTTTATTTGTTTAAAATTTTAAATTTTATTATTTAAATAGTATTCATGAATTTAAATAGTATAAAAATAATTTAGTCACTAATAATACACTTAAGCTTTCTAGCAATAGGTAAGCATTAGGATAGATGTATGACACATTAAAAATATTTGTTTCGATTAAAAATGCGGTTGCGCATCTTTTTTTGAGACAATTAAAAGAAATTCAAGGATGCGGTGACGCACCTTGTCCACTAATATGATATTTTTTGTTAATTTAAAGTAAGACTTATAAACAATTATTAGGTGTGATGCAAAGAAGACAGTTATGTCTCTAAATGTCAAGATCAAGAATGCGGTTACGCATCTAGGTTGACACCCAATAAAGTTCAACAATTAAAAAATAATCAAACCATGGCGTATAGACACAAATTATCCAAAAACATATCAAGATAAGTATAAGTCAATAAAAGCGACAGTGCTAGAACCACGGGGCTCGTGGGATGCCTAATACCTTCCCCTCGGTCAACAGAATTCCTTACCCAAATTTCTGGTTCGCAGACCAAAATAATGAGTCATTTTCCTTTTGATTAGGGATTAAACAAAAAGGTGACTTGGAACACCATAACTCAATTCCAAGTGACGACTCTGAAAAAATAAAATAATTCCTAATTAATACCGTCACTTAAATTGGAAAAAACCTATCCGACGTGCGAAAATAGGGGTGTGACAAATATATCAAAATGACAATTAATATATACATATCATAATAGTTATGTCAGAATTAAAAATATAAGTACATTTAACAGTTTAGAGAATGTAGTTTTGTCAGTCAGTCTAAAGCAACTATTTCTAATCGATCCAGTTCAATATATACAAACTATGCTAGCACAAAAAAAGTAAACAATACCGTTCCCATAATCAAAATAAATTATATATAATCTTTTGCTACAATTGTACCAATGACATGTCCAATTTCCATCTTAGTTTGTGTGTAAAAACTTTATACTTATAAGAACTGATGACTTAATCATTTGTGTATAATCTAAAACGTAATTCACTAAATCATCTACTATATAAGTAAACATACACCATAAAAGAATATATGATCTATTAAGACTTTTATTAAAACTGAATAAATAATTATCCTATAATAAATCCTATATGTAAGCATAGTGGTTAATAGTATATATCCCAACATATACATGCATAATATATTGATTTTATAATTTTTTTAAAAATATTTTATATATGTTTTCATTAAAATTAATTTGTTAAAGAAAAAATGACCAAGACGAGAACATTTATCTTATTGATTTCATGAATATGAGTGTCTACGAAAATTCTTGGTGGAACAAGGAATGTCATTGTCTCTTCCTTCTAGGCCAAAATGGGTGAATTTGAAGTTGTATTCACAATAAATTCAATGATCAAAAGTTTTGTAATGTTAGTCTTTCTAACTATTTTTTTTTGAATGAATTGTTGTTTTTCCCCTCATTTGAATGAATTATTTGCTTATTGTGTATGGTTAATAAACGAAAAATCAAACCAAAACCCATAACAAACAAACTGATAAATTTACGTATACTATATTTGTCTTGGTTTGATTTTAATAATTTGAAAAACTAATTAAATTGGCTTGTGTTATAATATATTATGGTGTGGATGCCACTACATCAAGAAGTTACTATCACTAATTATCTCCATTACTTCCCTCCATTATGTAGATAACCTCCACCTTTATGATCATCATTCTTGTAACCTTACACCTCTATAACCTCCTCCATTATCTTCATGATTAATGTCATGTTTATGACTAACCTTTGACATGCCTCTATATAACATTATAAATAGAGGCATAAGAGGTAATATTGTATATAGTTGAAGATTTGGTGAACACTTGAATACTTGGAAGAATAAGAAAAGCTCTCATCTATTGTTTTCCTATTTCTATTATTTTCATCTTCTATATTTCTTGTCTTATTTTGCTTTCGTTTTAAAATATGTTATCAACAAGATTTTCAATTTTTTTAAAATTAATTTGAGCAAACAACCTTACAAAAGCCAATTTGTAAGTTGATACAAATGCACATGTGACCATACCATAGATGCATGTATTAAATCATAATAGTAAGCGGTTCACATGGCAAGCGAACATGTCCATATTAACCTTTTTATATGTACCAAATAATTTCAAGAGATACAATCTCGACCTTAGCTCATACATTGATTCTTTTATCATGAGAACAAACAATACAAGAGAATTCTTGAAGAATCTTTTATTTCTTCAAACATATAGCCCGTGAATTCTCAATTTCTTTTGCATCACATTTGAACCAGAATGGCCAACCGGTTATGTTAACTGATATTTATTCTATTAAACTTCTAGTTTACTTTTTCATGTGATTCTTTCATCATGCCCATAATTTTATTCAACAAGCAAGAGAAAGACATGTAACCTTTTATAAAAATATTCATAACCCGCTTTGATTGTAGGAATCTGAAGATATTTAATCTTTCAATAATTTATAGTCTCAATATAATAAAAAAAAATATTTTTGATTTCTCTGAAACTTAAAAGGTTTCTTCTGAGACTTTCTACAACCTCGATATTATGAACTGTTTCCTTTTTTGGATAGTAACAAATTAGTCCTTGCGAAACTCTCAATTAATTTTGTGTACTGCCACAAATTTCACAATATCATTATTATGGTGACCATCTTCTTCAAGGAGAAAATTATTATTATTGTCATCTTTAAAATTATTACATGCAAGACTTATTTCTTGAAAACCAATGATAAATTGGTGTTGCCACACAATATTATTTATTTTGGTCATGGCCACAATCTTTATAGAAAAGAATTATTTGTTTCTTTTGTCCTTCAATAGTTCATGATAAAACATACCACAATATTTTTCACGTTCCGAGCCTACACCCTGAACATGGTCGACACTCGAGAACAATCGCTAGTCCCCAAGTGAACCCTTGGCCTGGCTCACTACTCAGCGGAAGACTTACCCAAACAAAATAGGAACTTCAGTTGCATAATTTAAGTTTAAAGTCTAAACCAAACTCAACTCAATGAACATTTGGAAATACTTATAAAGTTAACATCAACTGTCTCAAAAACATCTCAACAAGAAAGGGGACAATAAACAAACTACTCAACGTCTAACAACCTATGAAACCTCTAAATACTGAGATAGATGTCAGTACAGAACCCCAAACAACTTAAACAAAATAGGGAATAACTTTGAATCCTTCCAGAAAATAAGGAGGCTCACCAAAGCTAGTTGGAGTGCAAATGGTATCAACGAAGTATATCAGGATGACCCTGAACACCTTCATCTGCATCATAAAAAGATTCAGGTCAAATGACGTTAGTACATTGAATGTACAAGCATGTAAGGGGGAAACTAAAAGCATAGACAACTTAAATGATAAAGATGGAAGATAAACAAACTCAAATCCAACACAAAAGCAACAACAATAGATGGAATTCTTAAAACATTATAAACCAGGAGATATAAAGTCAATGATGTATAAAATACAATAAGATATTGTTTACTCTCATTTGGGAGATTCTCTAACCGAAAACCATCACTATGAGCTACATGATGATACAATGTTTCGCCCACACTGCCAGAATTGTCGTATACCTTAATGGGGTATATAACACCTCAATTAAGTGGATCAACTAAGTTTTTCTTTAAAAGTAATAAGGAGTCATCTAAAAAGTATGATCCTTTACTCATGTTGGCTACATGGTTTATGAGGAATGTGAGTTGTCTGAACTCATCTCCATATCGGTGCTCAATACTACTCCCAATATATATATATATACAATGTTAAAACATTCCCTTTCTTAATTTGAGGTTATTACTCAAAAGATCATCTTAAAAGACGTAATACTCAGAAATGTCTCTAAACTGATAAACTCATTTAGAAATCAAAGTTTCTCTCTTTTAAATGTAAACATATTAATTTTAGGAATACTTAGTCCCCTTATATGATTTCTCAAGCATGAATGCAACTCTTCTCATTTCTCATATTTACTTTCTCAAAATCTAGTTGATTACAAAAGAATCCTCAAAAAATGACTCAAAATACATCTTGAAATTTCCTCTATAAACTCACCTTAATTTGAAATGTAAATTAAGACATGAAATTTGAATATGTATGAATTCTCAAAGGTGATTGGAGTTTATAGAAGCTAATACAAAGGAGAGAATGGAGTTACAACTCAAAAGGAATACATTTGAAACGAAGTATGGAAGGAAAAGGTCAGGCGACCATGACGCACTACTAATGGAGGGTGCCAGGCCCCAAACTACTGGCAGTGGTTTGGGGCGCACTGCTAGCATGGCACGCTAGGTCCCAAACAACTAACCGGAAGTTCATGCACTATGGTGGCACGCCACTCCAAACCTCTGCCTAGATTTCAAATGAACTTTTATACTCAATTTAGGGTCCTAACTCATTTAGAATCAAGAAATTCCTCATAAACTCTCCTTGACTCTCAAACCTAACATGAATACATAAGGAATTCAACACAAATACTTTGGGAAACACATCTTCTATGAAAGATTCACCACACACACGAATTCGCAACCTCCATTGTTCAAGAATTGAACAAAGCTCAAAAACTAATCAAGAACTATTTGAATTCAACAATTTCATGGATAAATTAGATGTATGACGTGAGGAAAAACAAGTCCATAACTATAAGAAGCCTTACATACCAGGAAAGAACAATGTTTTTGGCGAAATGCTCAGTTCTTGAAAGAACGCTTGAAACCCTGCCCTTTTCTCCTCTTGAAACCTCGCTCTAATTCTCTAAGTGTTTAGAAATGTGGAAAACTGGTCTAAATCACATTAAGCCCTTATTTTTGGTGAAAAAATGTTCTAGGCCTAGTGGAAAAAGGGAAATACCAAAATACCCTTTTCTCAAACAAATGAAATGTCTTAAATAAAGAGGGTTCACTCAAACGAGCATAACTTTTTACTCCTAGCTTGAAATTAAACAAACTTCGCAGCATTGGAAAGAAGACTCAAAAACCTTTGATTTGATAGGTCATGGACACCTAAGTGTTTATGTGCTAAACGTTATGGTCTTTTGAAGTTGACCCAAAATGATCCTCTATTTAGCTCTTTCGGAGTCTGAGGTGTTACAATATCTCCTTCTTGGGAATATTCATCTTCAAATGAGATCACACTAAGAAAAACAGGTATGGAAAGTTTGTAACAACCCAATCACAAGCACACATCATGCAATTAACATAAACTCAATATGTCAACTTAAAGAGTAGTTTACAAGAGTTATTACCTTGGTGGGGAATTGATTCGGAAGGAGAGAGATGAGGGTATCTCTTCTTCATATCATTCTTAGCCTCCCAAGTAGCTTCTTCAACAAATTTATTCATCCATAAGACCTTGACTGATGCAACTTCTTTGGTTCTCCACTTGCAAACTTGATGATTAAGAATCTGAACGGGCATCCCCTCATAAGATAGGTTGTCCTTAATACCAATATCTTTAGTAGGTACAATAAGTGAAGGATTTCCCAAACACTTCCTTAGCATGGATATGTGGAACACCGGATGAATTGCTGCTAATTCTTGAGGTAGCTCCAACTCATAGGCTACGTTGACAAGCCTCTTTAATATCATGTAAGGACCAATGTATCGGAGACTGAGTTTCCCCATCTTACCAAATATCATAACACCTTTTATGGGTGAAACCTTCAAGTGAAACCAATCATCAACCTTCACTTTCTCCATGACTTGATGAACCAAGTATCAACCCAGCTTCACCAACCTCAAACCAACCAATAGGATATCTACATCTTCGCCCATAAAGAGCCTCATAAGGGGCCATTGGAATGTTGGAGTGATAATTGTTATTGTAAGCAAACTCTATGAGAGGCAAATGGTCATCCTAATTATTTTTTAGATCCATGAGGCAGGCCCTCAAAATATCCTCTTGGGTTTGAATTGTTCACTCTGCTTCGCCATCTGTCTTAGGGTGAAAAGTAGTACTAAGGTTCAACTTTGAACCCAAAACTTTCTGGAAAGACTTCCAAAATTGGGAGTTGAATTGTGCACCCCTATCTGAGATGGTAGACACGGGAACTCCATGAAGTTGAACTATCTCTTGAATATACAATCTGGTATAATCCTCAGCTCAATTTGTAGTTTTTATCGGCAAGAAATGGGCTGATTTAGTCATCCAATCTACAATCACCCAAATCAAATCATGTTGCCTTTGAGATCGCGACAAACCAATAATGAAGTCCATATTAATCATTACGCAGTTCCATTCAGGAAGGGCTATGTTCTGAGCCACACCATCGTTACTTTAATGTTCTTCCTTGACTTGTTGACAATTAGAGCACTTAAAAATGAACTCTGCAATTCACCACTTCATACTACTCCACGAATCGACTTTTCTAAAGTCATGGTACATCTTTATGGAACCGGGATGGATCGAGTATCTGGAACAATGAGCTTCTTCCATGATTCTGTCTATGAGCTCATCCACCATTGGTAAACATAATCTACCTTGATACCTTAACACACCATCTCCCCCTTGTTCAAAATCCATTACCTTTTTCTTATGAACATTTTCCTTTAGTTCAAGTAAAAGAGGGTTTTTATCTTGTTTCTCCTTCACTTTAAACACCAATGATGATTCAACCCCATTCATCACCACAACTCCACCTTCACTGGAATCCAACAAACGGACTCCCAAATGGGCAAGTCTGTGAACTTCCTTAGCTAACTCTTTTTTGTTGTCCGCAACATGAGAAATACTTCCCATGGATAATATTTTCAAAGCATCAACAACAACATTAGTCTTACCTGGTATCACGCCCCGAGCCTACACCCTGGGCGGGACTGGCTGTCGAGAACCATTGGTTTCCCTAAGATAACCATTGGCCTGGCTTACTTACTTAGCAGAAGACTTAACTCAATCATAACTATACGTTTTAAAGTAAACTCACAGCTCAAAGATAATTGAGAATGTATTAAAATATAATTCACTGGCAAAAGTGGCAACTCAAGTCTCAACATAATAGAATGAAAATGAAAAGACTAAATAACTCACATCTGACTGTCTATGAAGCCTCTAACAACTGAGATGGACGTCGGGACAAGACCCACGACATCTTAATGAACTAAACATACTGAAAGAAATAAAGGGGGGGGGGAGGATCCTCCGAAAGCAATGAGGCTCACCAATAAACTCTGAAGCTCAACTAGAATCAATGATGCGCTTGATGTTGATCCTTGTTACCTGTATTTGGATCATTAAAAGATGCAGGCAAAATGGCATCAGTACATTGAATATACGAGCATGCAAGGGAAATACTTAAACAAGACATAGGCTTGAAAGGAATGAAAGAACAAACCTGGTCGCAACTCAACTCAACTGAACTGAACTCATTTCAATATAAAGCAATATAAATAAGTACAGTATAAAGAAAAGCTTTTTAAAACATGGATAACAACTTTGTATGTATGCAAAGATACAATATGAACTCTGGAATGTATATAAAAATACAATTTAATTCTATGCATATAGGAATACGAAATACTTCTGTGGGAGTTTATCTAACCAACAACCATCACTTAAGAGTTATTGTGATGAAATAACATTTTGCCTCACGCTTCCAGGGTTGTCCTATACCCTGCCGAGGGTATAGAACCTGACTACTAAGTGGATCCACTAGTCTATGCTAAAAAGCACTAAGGAATCATCTAAAAAGTATGACCCTTGTCTACCCATGTTGGCCATATGGTTTATGGGGGTTCAGAGTTATTTGAACTCTCCCCCATATCGGTGCTTAATACTACTCCCAAAATATAATACTAGATCTTATGTTTAAAAACATACTTCTTTCTATGGTTTGAGATAATTTCTCAAAACATAGCTCAAAGGCTCCTCTTGGAAATCAAAGTTTTCTCTTTTGCTTAATTGTAAAAGCATTTACTCTTTACTGAAAAACTAGCTCAAAGGCTCTTTGGAAATCAAAGTTTCCTCTCGCGTTTAAATGTGAATGCATTTTAATCTTTGGGAATACATAGTCCCGATATACTATTTTGAAGAAATGAACTTCAATCTTTAATTTTTACTCAATTCAAAACTCAAGTCTTAAAACAAAGTTAAAACGTTTGTAAAACACTTTTGGAAAACTCTATGAACCTCTCTTGACTTGACTCTTACCTTTCCTTGAATTGAATTATGGATTCAAGGCTCATGATCTCATGTTATTGATGATTTCATGTTGTTTAGACATTCCTTAGAGTGTAGGAGTCAACTAGGAAACATAGGTATGCTTCAATGGAACTAGTACGGAAGAAGTGGCATCCCCGACGCCCTAAGTGGCGCGGGGCGCTAGACCCAAAACTTCAGAACTGAAGTTCGGGCGCACTGGCTGGCGTGGTGCCCCAGGTCCCCAACTACAGAACAACTTCTGGGGTGCTCTGAGTGGCATGGCAGCCCAGCTCCGTCCCCAGGTTTTTGACGATTTTTCTTGCTCGTTTTTCAACTCTAAACCCTCGAAACTCAATTGGGTTTTCCCCAAACACTTAGATTCGACTACAAAATCAAAATATGCAAGAATCTACTAAGAACGACACCTAATTTCATGAATCTTAATCAAGAACTCCTCAACAACTCCAACAATCAAGAACCCACTAGAAACTTCAAACAAATCCATCAAGAACTCAATTTCTAAACCTTCAAGAATCTAAATTCGCTGAAATAAATCATGATTGGCGCATGGGTGAACTAACCCAACACTATGTGATCTCACATACCTCGTAGGGATCACCCCTTGACAAAATCCACAAGCAATTCTTCAAGAACTTGGCGATTTCCTTGCTTTGCCTTCTCTTTTCTCCTCTTCTCTTCTCTTCTCTCAAAACCCTAACTTTTTTTAAAAGCATAAACTGAATCCCATCAGTTGAGACCCCAATTTTATTACCAAAAAGGAATTTAATTAATTGGGTAGTAAAAAGACCATAATGCCTTTCAAAAATACGGTTTTGAATTTCCTTATCTGGACAACCCAACTTCAAATGGACATATCTCAATCATAAGATCTCGAAACTGAGTAAACTCAGTGGCGTTGGCAAGATATTTCAAAGATATTTCCTACGGTATCTTGTAACAAACCTTACTCATCATTATCTAAGAGTTACAGTCACTTGAAGTTGACCCAAAGCTCATACTTAATTTTGTCAATTTTCTAGATTTTTCATTCTTTCCAAAAATGACTCTTTCTAATTCTAGTTCTTTATAGTTGCTGGGTGTTACACCTGGGTATTATAGGATGCTCATGTCATAGTCCTTAATCAACTCTAACCACCTCCTTTTCCTTAGATTAAGCTCCTTCTAACTAAAAATATACTGGAGACTCTTGTGGTCAATAAACAAATCCACATGAACATCATAGAGATAGTGACACCATATTTTGAGGACAAACACTACTACTACCAGATCAAGATCATGAGTCAGGTAATTATTCTCGTGAATCTTAAGATGTGTGGAAGCATAGGCTATAACCTTACCTTTTTGAATCAATACACAACCAAGTCCATCTCTGGACGCATCACAATAAACAACAAATCCTTTTGTACCCTCTGGTAGGGTTAACACTATATCAGTATCAAACCAAGCTTTCAATTCCCCAAAGCTTTTCTCACAAACTTCATACCATTGAAACTTAGCCCTTTTTTAACCAACTTAGTTAGCAAGGATGAAAACCCATCGATGAACCTTCTGTAGTAACCAACCAACCCTAAGAAACTCCTTATATCAGCTGGAGACATGGGTCTGGGCATGTTCTGCACTGCTTTAAACTTTTGAGTGTCAACTCGAATCCCTTTGCCAAATACAATGTGGCCTCAGAATGCCAGGGACTCAAGACAAAACTCAGACTAAGAAAATTTGGCTTATAATTCACGTTCTTTAAGAGTCTGGAGAACTATTCTGAGATGACTAGAATGATCCTCCTCATTCCTCAAATAAATTAGTATGTCATCAATAAAAAAGATAACGAACATGTCAATATACGTCTTACACACTCTGTTCATAAGGTCCATGAACGCTGCAAGAGCATTGGTCAAGTCAAAAGATATCACAAAGAACTCATAGTTACCATAACGGGTCCTAAATTTTATTTTTGAGATGTCACTTTCTCTTAATCTCAACTAATGATAGCCATATATAAGTTCTATCTTACAGAAGCAAGTGGCACCCTGAAGTTGGTCGAAAAGTTCATCAATTCTCGGAAAGGGATACTTATCTCTAGGGTGACCTTGTTTAATTGGCAGTTATCGATACACATTCTAAGGGTACCATCTTTCTTTTTAACAAATAAGACCGAAGCATTCCAAGGTGAGACACTTGGTCGGATGAAACCCTTATCAAAGAGATCTCTCAACTGCTCATTTTTTCTCTTTTAACTCAGCTAGAGCCATTCTATATGGCAGAATAGAGATAGGTTGAGTATCAGGAGTAATGTCTATTTTGTAGTCTATTTCCCTCTCAAGAGGGACTCTGGGAAGATCATATTCGAAGACCTCTGGAAACTCACTCACAACTGGAACTGACTGAATAAGCGATGTCTCAAAACTGGAGACATTAACTCATATTACGTGATAGATGCACCCCTTGGAAACTAACTTTTTGGCCTTAAGATATGAGATGAAACGACCCATAGGCACAATTGGACTACTCCTCCACTCTAAAATGGTCTCATTAGGAAACTGAAACTAGACTACTACTCAAGTTCTACAATCAATTGAGGCATAACAGGTATCAAGATAGTCCATACCTAGAATAACATCAATATCCACCATGTCTAGCTCAACTAAGTCAGCCACGGTGTCCTTATGATTATTAGAGATGGTACAATCACGATAAACCCTTTCTGCTAGAATAGACACACAAATAGGTATGGAAACAGTGAAGGGCTCAATAAATTGTTCGAGGACAATATCAAACCTCATGGCTACATAAGGAGTCACAAAAGACAGACTCGCACCTAGATAACTTAAGGCATGAACATCAAAATTAAAGAGTTTAAGCATACCACTGACAACATCGGGTGAGTTCTCCTGATCCTGGAGACTAGTTAGAGCATACAAATGGTTTGTTCCTCTGTCTGTCCTGAAGTAGCTCCTTTTTGAACATCTCTGTCTACCGAAGCCGCTGAAGAAGATTGGGCTATGTTGCCCTCATTGCCATATTTTTTCTTAGGGAACTCTCTCATACAGTGACCCATCTGGACACTCTTGAATCAGCCATTTGAGTCATCACGACATGCTCCTGGTTGATTCCTACCACACTTACCACATGTGGGGGGTCTAATTAGCCCCTTGTGCTACACTACCATAAGACTAAGTAGGCCGAGCTCTGAAATTCTGGGAGTTCTGGTTCACGAAGTCATCATGTTGTTTGGTGAAGGCACACTAGTTGATGATGGAGCAGGTCCAGGTGACCGTTACAAAAAAGAGGACCGATTCACATTACCGATCCTCTACTGGCCGGACTCATGATTCGTTGTCTTAGCCTTCTTACTGTGGAACTCTTCCTTGTATTTCAACTTATCTTGCTCAACTTGTTGCACGTGGATCATAAGCCTGCTTATGTCCATGTCTCCAATTAATAGAGATGCCTTACCTTCCTTACTTGTCAAACGCAGACACAAACAAACTCATTCAGCTTCTCATATCAGCCACCATCTCCGGAGCATAACGGGATATGTGAGTGAACTTGAAGTTGTACTCTTGCACACTCATAGATTCCTATTTGGGATTTATAAATTCTCTTATATTTTCTTCCCTTAGTGATGTAATTCTCACAAGAAGAATCACAAACAACAGCGGAAATAAAAAATACAAGAAAGTAAGATAAATAGATAGACACAAAAAGAGGAAATAAAGAGCAACCTAAGGGTATATTAAACCCAAATACCTCAATTCGTTGATCCAACAAGAAGCACCTAACTCTTACGATGACCTCAAGGGAATCGATTTCCCAAGCAACCAACATTTCTTACAATGTTCAACAAAAGTTTATACCAAACTTTCAAACACTCAAACAAGAAATTTCATGTTTATAACCACACTATTCAAAATCAGTCTACCCTAAAATGAACCCCTAAAGGCCTATTTATAGTTTTAGGAATTATTACATAGATGGGCCGAAAAGTGACCCGAAATGGCCAATGGGCAAGCTAAGTCGGGCTCTTCCAATCCCCTTAGTAATGCGCCCATTGGGTTCGGTGAGGAATCCTGTGTGGTTCTTCCTTCCAGCCTCTTATGGAACTTTGGGCGGTTTGGGGAGGCATTGGGCGATGCGCTGATAGGCCTCCTGTCCACTTGGCGATGTATCCTGCTCCTGAAGCCTGCTTGGACATTAGGCGATTTGTAGGTCATCGCCCAAGCCCTTGGGCGATGCGCCAAGTGTCCTTCTCGCCAAAAGGCAGTGTTGTCAATTGTCCTCCCTTGTTTCGCCCAAGCGATCTTCCACATATGTGACCCTTTGTTTGCCACCAATATAAGCCCACGAACCTCCATCCTTCTGAACAATCCATTAATACGTTGAAGTTCGTGAATGGATGGCTTGGAGGCAATCTGGATTGCATCATTTTCCCCTTCTTGAAAAAGGATTCGTCCTTGAATCCATACCTTGCGAAACCATAGGGAAAGCAAACAAGAACAATATCCTCAGGGCATGAGGGTTAGCGTTAGCAATAACAAATTCATCACCATGCCAAGGATGCAGGAATTTAACATATAACCAAGCATAACAAATATCAACCAAGGGTTTGTAACCCATCAAAGTAATAGATACTTGGCTACTTAATAGACTTTGACAAAGGGGTAGAACAAAGTAACCAATACACTTAAACAACTTCATATGTAAGCCATCATTGGTTCCACATTCAAACAAGCACAAGGCCTCCCTTATGTCAAGCAGCAAATGATACTTGTCATCTTGACCAAGCATCACTTCACAAGTGCTACAATTCCAATTACTACCAGGATCAAAGGGAAAGGAAATTCATGGACTTGGATCAAGTACTCCCCCTTTTGCTCGATTGGTACCCTCAACTTCTAACAACATACTTCATTCAACATCATGATCATCATCATATGTAAACAAGTAATAGAGAAAGGTATTTCGCAAATCAACTTCCTTTAGGGTGTTTTCATGGGTGTGACTACAAATAGGCTCAAAAGCACTGGTCATACCCTTAAGAAGTGAAATACACCAAGAATAAAGAGGTAATGGGAAAACAAACACCACCTTCCTCCTCATCACATTCCTTCCCTACAAGAGTACTCTCATCTTCCAAGAAAAGATTTCCATCTTTGGGAGGACAAGTTTCACACCATAATGGGTTATTATAGCAAGTATAGTTATCAAGAACTATACTACACTCATGACTCACACCACTAGGTACATCACTAGGAGTGATTTCATCATCTTGAAAAAACATATAGTACTTAAAGAGGGACTGATCAACTACTAGGGAAGAATCAAAACATTCAAGTTCACCCTCAAAAAGACGCATATCAATTTTTGAAGCATTTTCAAGCACATGATCTCTCTGAACAAAGCAAGCAATCGGATCTTCCACAATAGATATGCTCAAAGAGTCAGTCCTAATAAAATGATCAACATTTTCATTAGTACCACCAAATTAAGGTTTCATAATCACATTATAAGAACCCTCAACTAGTGAACTACACTCACAAACAGCTTGATCAACACAGTCATTACAAGATAATGAACTATCATTTCAAGCACAGGTGTCAACACTAGGTGGACACATATCAATCTTACTAGAAGAATCAATCCGGTCATCAATAGGATCAACTAGTGTATCCACATTCTCAGCAAATACGTTATCAACACATGGTAAAGAAGCAATAGGCTCACATAAAGAGAAGCTATCATTTACACTTTGTTAATTTGTAAATTCAAAAGTGTTAAGTTTAGCTATTGTACCTTGACACCCGCAAGAAAGATCTTCTTTACCTTGAAAGGACACTCCCTTAGGAATATTTGGACAGCCCACAAGTGTATCCATCGAAAGGGCTTCACGAGGATCCTGTAAAAGGAAAGAATAGAATGGGGAGGGGAAAATTTAGATGGATTAGTTTCCAACTCGTGATCATTTTGTGAGGCAAGGATAAATGCACTTTCGACTCCCACGTCCTCCCTTTTCTCTTTATGCTCAACCAATAACAACTTGGCCTTTCCTTTCAACTTCCTCATTTCTTCTTCTCCATGGACCTCAACCTCTACATGTCGCTCGTCCTTCTTCCTTTCATCCCTCAACTCATCCATCTTTTGATACATCTCTATGGTGAAATTGGCTTAAGGACATATTTACGACCCATCGAAATGACGGTATAGGTGTTGTGCCTTCCATCATATGTTGTCGCATGGCTGTGTTGCCATGGCCTCCCGAGTAGTACATGACTAGCTTGCATGGGAATCACATCACAAAGTACAACATCTTGATATTTCCCAATTTGGAACTTAATCAACACCTGTTCATACACCCTCATTCATCACCCTCATTCAACCATTAAAGTGTGTAAGGCTTAGCAAGCTTAGTGGTAGGAAGCTTCAAGTAGTCCACCACAGCAGCGCTAGCAAGATTGGCACAACTTCCACTTTCAATGATCAAAATACATACTTGGCCCTGGATGAGGCACTTGGAGTGGGAAATATTCTCTCTTTGCTCTTGATTGATCATGGCCTTCCTAGGTATAGTTTGCCTTACCACATACGATGGTAGTGTGAACTCTCTCTCTTTGGGCCAAATATGATCCTCCACCTTGGTCAGTCTAGAATCCATCATGGATAGATGACCTCCCAACTCAGACAAGCTTTCATCCAACATTCTCATTATCTGACTCTCTTTAGTAAGAGTCGCCATGGAAGATTCTATGGTAACCTTTCCTTTAGGTAGGTGGGTTTTGCTTCTAGTCTTCTTGGTACCTAGCAATAAGAAAGACTCAAAAACAACGTTAGCGTTAGTAAAATAAGCTCACAATCACTTATTTTTACACACCTTTGATTGCCTCTCAAATTGGCGCGGCTAATGTTGAAGATTTCTTATACTCGGTTGATCACAAAAAAAGTCAATTCTACTCTTGGTCAGAATGGATTTTTGTTTCAAGAAGAACGAATGACTCGATACAAACAAACGGACTTGAATAAAAAAAGTACTACAAAGTAAAACTAATACAAAGAAAAGAAACTAGCAATTAGAACCTGAGAAGAAAGGTGATGAGTCTACAATTTGGACTCATTTAAGGCTTTATTTTAACAGAATTAGTGTCCTCAAATGCATGTTTTGTGCCAATGAATGATGTAAATCCTTGAATTTCAGGTATTTGGAATTAGTAATGATGCATAGACACTATTGATCAAGAAGGGAACAAAGCAAGTTAAAGGAATGAAGAAATGAAGACCTAATGATCGCCGATGTCATTTGGCGAATCGCAAAATTGCCAAGATACCGCCTAAAGTTACAGAATGCCGGAGTTAAAATGGGGGTGAATTTGGTAAGCAGTAATTATATTCGACATGTCACCAATCTAGTCGGCAAAGGACAATCAGGTCACCAAAAGTACTGAAGAAGATTCAAGCAAGTGCTGATGGGTGAGATAGATGGAAAAAAGGTGAATTGCGGAGTCATTCGGCGATCCCGACCAGGATCTCCTAAAGTTACAGTAGCCAGACCAAGAAGAATTGAAAAATAAAGGCGAGATGAAGAACAATCGGTGAATCGCTGATCTTTCGGCGACACCCGACTTACCTCGCCGAGTGGTCTTAAGTAGTCACACATCAGACATGTTTAAATTAGTTTTGGCTAGAGAGATAGATTCATTTAGAAACGTGAGGACGGACCTAATTAGAGAGAAAACATTACCAAAGGCTTTGGAGAGTGATTTTATCTGGATTTTCTTAGGGATTTTGTAATAGAGAAGATTTTTAGTTGATTTCCTCATATAATTCTCATTTTTGTAGTCAACTATGGGAATGAGGATGGAGGTTGATTTTCTACTTTTGATATGAGTGGCTAAAACCCTCTCTTGGGGTTTTGACTATGAAGCCAATTGTTGAGAATTGCTAAGTGGGTATTGTTGAATTGCGAATAATGAGGTTAATTTGAAGTGGGTCTGAGTTGCTGCTGTGTTTTGAAGTTGTTTTGCATATTTAGTGTAACAAATTTCGTGTTGTGAGCTTGCTTGAGAGAGAAGCACAGAACCAAGGTAGCAATCTTAGCATCCTTAGTAGTCGGTTACCTGAATTTCAGCTTGAGAAAGTGAAATACGAAATGTATCCTTTGTGTCCAGCTCAAGAGAGTGGATTTGATGAGGACAAAGGGCTGGGCATCTTCCGATTATTGTTGAAGTTCGAGAGAATTCATCATAGAAAAGGTAATTGTTTGAGAGAAAGTTATCTTATATATGGCCCGACCTATCCACAACAAACTACTCTATTGTTAGTATCAACATTCACCCTCTAAAGTAAAATTCGACAATTGGCTGATCAATTCCCCAAGTTCTACTTTAATATTTGTTTATTTCGTGTTGATTCGTGAAATTGGAGTACAGTTTGACATTTGAAACTATACCCATAAAGGCGTAACAAGTGTTTCATTGAAGAGATTGTTGTCACAGCTTCATCTTCGAATTTGAAGGAAAAACTACTCCCTTAGGACTCGACACTAACTCACTTAGTTGGGTTATATTACTATTGAATGATAGATGATGCTTAGTATTGGATGAAGCATCTTTGATAGCATTTATCAAAATGGTGCGAGTGCCGGGGAGTAGCGTTACTTATAATTCTTTGATTGAATATTTGACACTCTCAAATTTGTTGGCTGTAGTTGAATTAGCTTTGGCTGTTTTGCTTAAGAGTTGGTTGTACTACATAGAAGTGAACATGAGTGAAGAAGAGATGAATGATAGCCAATCAGGTCATCGGGATGGTATAGATGATATCAATAGTGTCTACAACCCAGCTCAATCGGGTGGAATGGGTGCAATTTGTATCCTACAACTGATGAGCGTACGATGTTTGAAGTCACTAGCACCACTCTTCACTTACTCCAAATGAGGGGACTATATGGATGTCTAGATCATGAAGACCCACATGAGCACGTGAGAAATTTAACAGAAGTTTGCAGCCCTTTTTCATTCAAAAATGTGTCACAAGAGTCAATCCGGATGTGGTTATTCCCGCTGTCTTTCACGGGAGAGGCTAATAAGTGGTTAGCCGAGTTACTAAACAATTCCATCACGTCATGGGAGGAGCTGATTATAGCATTTAACACAAGGTTCTTTCCTCCATCAAGGATGATGAAACTGCGAGATGAAGGTCAAGGTCTCAAGCGACGGGAGGGGGAACCCATCCATGAAACGTGGGTGAGGTTTAATAAACTCCTAGTTAAATGCCCAACTCATGGGTTACCAAATGATTTGTTACTTCAATATTTTTACCGAGGTCTTGATTCGGTTAATAAATGAGTAGCTGATCAATTGGTTCGAGGAGGAATAATGTTACAATCATTTGAGGTAGATTCATTTCTTTTTGATGACATGACTAGAATAAACCAAGCGTGGTACACCCAAGAGGATCAAGTCTCTCCATTTTGTTTTAGACTAATACAAGAACAACTTGATAAAGAGAGAGAGAGATGAAAACATCAAGAAGATGTTGACCCAAATGGAATTTGTACAAGATCACATTAAGGGGACATGTTGAGTGTTTAGAGTTGAGGAGGGTTATTCTTCCGGTTACTCAAGACCGAGGGAGAATCAAGGTTGGAGCTCCAAGAGATATGAGGAGGGTTTCCACCCACGCTATCTACAGTGAGGCGGAAATCAAGGTTGGAATTATCACAAGGGAGAAGAATAAAGGAGATCCTACCAAGATTGGGCTGAGCAAAATGATTATTTTAGAAGGCAAGATGATCATGATGATAACCATACTCACTCGAGTGAAAGCCCAAAATCAAAAGGAAGTGCAAGTAGTCCCCATGTGAATGACTTGTTGTCACACATACTTAATAAAGTTGAAGGTTCGACTGATTTGTTGAAAGGGATGAAAGATGACTTTTGATCATTGAACAGTAAAGTGGACTCTTATGCCGATGCCATCAAGATAATTGAAGGGCAATTGAGTTTATTATCAGCCCAATTGAAACCACAAATAACGATAGAAGATGAAGCTAGAGGGCTGGCTATAGTTACTCGTAGAGGAAAGGTAGAAATAGGTAATGTGATGGGAAATGAAGATGCTCAAAATCATGAAGAAGATAAAAGTATGGAGGAACAAGAGTTACCTAGCCATCAAGTATTGCCAAAGAACCACAAAAGGGAGTGGAACAACACGTTCAAATTCCAAAAGTCATGCAACCTCTACCCAAAATACCTCCCCCATTTCCCCAACGTTTGAAGAAGAAGAATGAAGATGAGAAGTTAAAGAAGTTCTTATCGGTGTTTAAGGCATTGTCAATTAACCTCCCCCTTGTATAGGCATTGTTATAAATGTCGGGATATGCCAAATTTATGAAAGAGTTAGTCACAAAGAAAAGGAGCTTGGATTTTGAGACAATTGAGATCTCCCATAGTTGCAGTGCAATTATGACTAAGGAGTTGATCAAAAAGAGAGAGGATCCCGGGGCATTCACAATACCTTGCACCATTGGTATGCTCCAATTCGCTAAAGCTTTATGCGATTTGGGGGAAAGCATCAACTTGATGCCCTATGCGATATACAAATAACTTGGGTTGGGTGAACCAAAAGCAACCACAATGAGACTCCTAATGGCTGATCGTTCAATCAAACATCATGTGGGGATACTTTACAAGATCTTGGAGAATATTGATCGGTTCATTTTCCCGACCGATTTTGTTATTCTTGATTGTGAAATAGATGCTGAAATTCCCATTATTTTGGGAAGACCATTCTTAGCAACCGAAAGGGGATTGGTAGATGTTGAAAGAGGAGAGTTGAAGTTTTGGGTGAATGAACATGAAGTAACCTTCAATGTTTGTAAGTCAATGAAACACCCAAGTGATATTCATGTGGTGTCTACCGTTGATGTTATCGATGAGGCGGTGGCTAGCGTGAGCCATTTGATGTGCATGAGTGAACCTCTTGAAGCCGTCCTTGCAAACTATGATGAATTTGAAATTCAAGGTTATGAATAAGTAGTAGCTGCTCTTTCAGGGTTGGGAGGGTATTCAAAGACTCCATTGAAATTAGACATTGACTTGAATAGAGAGAGTCCTCCCGCAAATAATACTCTACCGGTGATTATTACGGCTGACTTACTTGAATGGCAGGTGAAACTACTTCTTGAGGTGTTACGAAGGCATATCAAAGCTATAGGTTGGACCATAGATGATATAGTGGGCATTCCTCCCGGTATCTCTACTCACAAAATTCAGCTTGATAGTGAGTGTAAACTAAGTGTGGAACATCAACAGAGATTGAACCCACCAATGCAAGAAGTAGTGAAGAAGGAGATAATAAAGTGGTTAGACGCAGGCGTGATCTACCCTATTGCTGATAGAAAAAGGGTAACCCCTGTGCAATGTGTGCCAAGAAAATGGGGTATCACAGTGGTGCCGAATGAAAAGGGGAAACTTGTGTCTATGAGGTCGGTAACCGGATGAATGGTATGCATGGATTACCGGAAGTTAAACTCATGGACTGAAAAAGATCACTTCCCCATGCCCTTCATGGATCAAATGCTTGATCGACTCTCGAAAAGAGGTTGGTATTGCATTTTGGATGGGTATTCCGGTTACAACCGAATCTCCATCGCACCGGAAGACCAAGATAAAACCACATTCACATGCCCCTATGGAACCTTTGCCTTTAAAAGGATGCCCTTCGGGTTATGCAATGCCCCGGCAACCTTCCAACGTTGCATGCTATCAATTTTTGCCGACATGGTAGAAGATTCAATAGAGGTATTTATGGATGATTTCTCAGTTGTGGGTGATACTTTTGAGACGTGCTTAGAACACTTAGGACAAGTTCTCCAAAGATGTGTGGAGACGAACTTCATCCTCAACTAGGAAAAGTGTCACTTCATGGTTAAATAAGGAATAGTACTTGGTCACAAGGTGTCGCAAAAAGGGTTGGAGGTTGATAAAGCAAAAATTGAAGTTATTCAAAAATTGCCACAACCAATTTCGGTAAAGGGGGTTCGTAGTTTCTTAGGAAATGCCGGTTTCTACCGGAGGTTCATCAAAGACTTCTCAAAGATTGCATATCCTTTATGCAAACTCTTAGAGAAAGAGGTAAAATTCCAATTTGATGATGCTTGTATGGTGGATTTCCTGTATTTGAAAGAGAAATTAGTATCGACCCCGATCATTATTAGTGCTGATTGGTCAGAATCTTTCGAAGTAATGTGTGATGCAAATGAAATGGTATTGGGTGTTGTGCTGGGGAAAAACACAACAAACATTTTCACCCAATTTACGCAAGCAAGACTCTAAACAGCGCTCAACATAACTATGTCGTAACTGAACAAGAGTTGCTCGCGGTAGTCTATGCATTTGAGAAATTTCGGGCATACTTGTTAGGCACTAAAGTAATTGTTCACACTGATCATGCTGCACTCTGTTACATAACGGCAAAGAAAGATGCAAAACCGAGGTTGATAAGGTGGGTGCTACTATTGCAAGAATTTAACTGTGAAGTCAAAGATAGAAGAGGTTACAAAAATCAAGTGGCTGACCATTTATCAAGGTTAGAGGGCAAGGAGAATGACGAGCCTGAGGTTTACATAGATGATTCCTTCCTCGATGAACAAGTGTTTGCAATAACTCTTGAACAAACTCCCTGGTATGCAGATTTTGCCAATTACATAGTGTGCAGATTAATGTCGGATGAGCTGAACTTCTACCAACAAAAGAGGTTCATGTTCGACGTTAAAAAGTACTTTTGGCATGAACCATATTTGTTTCGAGAGTCTGCAGATCATATCATCAGATGGTGTGTTCCGGAAGAAGAGGCGGTAGAAATTCTCCATGCTTGTCATGCTTCACCGGTTGGGGGCCATCATAGCAGTGCGCGTACAACCGCTAAAGTTCTCCAAAGTGGATACTACTGTCCATCCCTCTACAAGGATGCACATGAATTTGTGAAGAAATGTGCTCAATGTCAAAAGAAAGGAGGAGTATCTAAAAGACACGAGTTACCCCTTACTTCCATTTTAGAAGTTTAGCTATTTGATGTTTGGGGAATCGATTTCATGGGCCCATTTGTGAGTTCCTTTGTTAATAAGTATATCTTGGTGGCATTAGATTATGTTTCTAAATGGGTAGAAGTTGTTGCACTTCCAAACAATGAAGGGAAAAGTGTGGTTCAATTTCTGAAACGCTACATTTTTGCTAGATTCGGTACTCCTTGAGCTATTAATAATGATGGTGGATCCCACTTTTGGAATAAATGGTTCTCAGTTGCATTGAGTAAGTATGGGGTGAAACACAAGGTAGCGAATCCATATCATCCCAAAACAAGCGGTCAAGTTGAAGTATCAAACCGGGAGATCAAGAGCATCTTGGCAAAGACAGTGAATGCTAATAGGACTGATTGGTCTAGAAAGCTTGATGGCGCACTATGGGCGTATCGCACCACATACAAAACTCCAATCGGTATGTCTCCATATCAGTTAGTTTTTGGGAAGTCTTGCCATCTACCAGTCGAGTTAGAACACAAAGCAATGTGGGCATTGAAAGCTCTGACTTTGGACTGGAAAAAATCTCAAAAGAGAGAGTAGAGCAGTTAAATGAGTTGGACGAATTTAGGTTTAAAGCTTACGAGAGTTCAGCTCTCTACAAGAAAAATATGAAGAAGTGGCATGATGCAAAGATATTTAAGAGAGAGTTCAAGGTAGGAGATTGGTTGTTACTATACAACTCCCGACTTAGACTCTTTCCCAAAAAACTCAAGTCCATATGGTCAGGACCATTTAGAGTGACAAGAGTATTCACCAATGGTGCCATAGAAGTTGAGGTTCAAGAGGGACCTACATTTAAGGTGAATGGGCAACACTTAAAGTTATACTTTGGAGAGTGCCAGGAGATCTCTTTGATTGAGGTGGTATACCTAGAAGATGCCTGAGAGCAGTTCCATGTCGTGCCGCGATGTTAAATAAGGCGCTTCTTGGGAGGCAACCCAAGTGTTAGTGTTTTCAAATAATGTGTGTGCTGATTTTGTAGGAGATGGATCATGAACAAGACAAAAATGCTATTGGCGAGTCGCCGAATCCGTTTGGCAAACTCATTTGGGTCTGCCTTATAGACCTAAAAAATGGAGCTGAGACTCTGGAAAATTTGGCGGGATACTTCACTATTCAGCGAGTTACCAATGTGCTTAGGCGACCCGACTTTCTTCGCCCTTTTGCCTTCGATGTTGATTACGCCTCTCAAGGATCGGTCGATGATATTCTGAGTCCATTATGTGAGTCGCCGAACTGTTCTGCGACCTCCTACATCTTCACTGATTTACTTTCTCTGGGAGTGTAGTCCACTGAAACTAAGGGCGATCTAAAGAACACTAGGTGCATCGCTAAAACATTCGGTGACTAGTTTACTCTCTCGCCAACTAGGCATTTAGTGAAGATTCCTCGTTACCCTGCTCTACTTTTTTACACACTAGAATGTTTTCATTTCTTGTTAGTATTTCTTTATTATTCTTATTTTGTTTTATTCGCGGTAATGCCCATTCTCTACCCACATTGAGGACAATGTAGACTGCTTTTGGTGGGGTTGTGGAAATTGGTAAAGTCCTCAGTGAACCTCCTCATCTTTTTGCCACCTCTTGTTTGTGTTGAATGTGGCTGTTCTTTTGCAAATTTGAGTACCAATTTTGATCAATACCGATGACTTAAATAGTACTCATAATCGAACAAAAATGAATGTGTGGTTACGATGAGGCCAAATGAAGTTCCATAGTCAATATGTGAACTCTTTGCATCTCGTTGTGACTAGCCAAGTATCGAATTGAGTCTCTTGTGATGAACATTGCACTTTCGCGAAAGTGTGAAGTCTTGTTTGACTTTGGTGTCAATGCCTTGTGTGATGAGCTTACAGTGAACCATGTGTGATGACACCTAGAATTCGCCCCGTTGGTCCGGTTGATTAAATGATGTGAACTCTTGAGATGATCTTAGGAAACTTTAAAGAGTGTGAACCAATATGACATTATACCTCTTTATGTGGCCTACTTTGTGAGTGTGTGAACCTCTTTTAAACACCGTTTAGGCCTTAACCTTTTCTTGGAAGAAACTTGATGACAACATAACCTTTCTTGATCCATTACCCATAATCCTCATGATTTGTGGTGTGTTTGAATAGCCAACTTAGGCCAAAAGCCTAAGTTGGGGGTGTGGTAAAAAGCAAAGGTGAATCAATAAAATGCAAAGAAGTCTCTTTGCCCATGTATTGAAAAAAATGGAACCCCTCCATATAAAAAAAAGAGAGAAAAAGAGGAAAAGAATGAAAAAATAAGAAGTTGTGGAATAACGTGTGAAAATGCAAAAAGGAATGGGGTTTCCAACAATCAATGGAAAGTGAATAATGGAATGACTTGTGAGCACGCATAAAAATGATGAAGAAAAGGAAAGAAAGTTTTCTGCACACCACATTTCATGAGGACTATAACCATTGAGCCTAAATGACCATACCTTTGCACTCAGCCCCGTTACAAGCCTTGAAAAGACCTTTTTGATCTTGAGTGAGCTGAAGCAAGTGTTGATTGGAAAATACGAGCAAACCTATGGGTGAAATCATACATTGTGTTCATCTTTGTGAGTGTGAGCGTTGCATTTGATTCCGAAACTTTAAATTGTTGAACCAATGTGTGTGAATATGGAATCATTCTTTGTGTGAGGCCATTTGATCACTTTTGTTCAGCTTGAACTTGCATTTGAAGCAAGTATTGTGAACTTGAGATTCGTTGATATTGGTGAGTCACAACTTGAGTCTTTGAGTGCACAATTGACCCTTGTATGAGTAAGATGAGTCTTGTTGTGTGCATTCATGATTGAATCTTGTGTAGCACTCTTTGAGACATCCTTTTTGAACTGCTGAACTTGAGTTTTACTTGAGGACAAGCAAAAGTTTAAGTTGGGGGTATTGATAAGTCCACAATTTGGACTCATTTTTGGGCTTTATTTTAGCATAATTAGTGTCCTTAAATGCATGTTTTGTGCCAATGAATGATGTAAATCCTTGAATTTCAGGTATTTGGAATTAGGAACAATGCATAGACACTATTGATCAAGAAAGGAACAAAGCAAGCTAAAGGAATGAAGAAATGAAGACCTGATGATCGCCGATGTCATTCCGTGAATCGCCAAATTTCCAAGATACCGCCTAAAGTTAGAGAATGCCAGAGCTTAAATGGGGGTGAATTCGGTGAGCAACAATTATGTTCGGTGTGTCGCCGATCTAGTCAGTAAAGGACAAGCAGATCGCCAAAAGAGCTGAAGAAAATTCAAGCAAGTGCTGATGGGCGAGATAGAAGGAAAAAGGGAGAATCGCGGAGTCATTCGGCGATCTCGACTTGGATCGCCTAAAGCTACAGTAGCCAGTCCAAGAAGAAGTGAAAAATGAAGGCGAGATGAAGAACAATCAGCAAATCATCGATATGTCGGCGACACTCGACTTACCTCGTCGAGTGGTCTTAAGCAGTGACACATTAGAATTGTTTTAATTTGTTTTGGCTAGAGAGAGAGATTCATTCAGAAACGTGAGGACGAACCGAATTAGAGAGAAAACATTACCAAAGGCTTTGGAGAGTGATTTTATCTATATTTTCTTAGGGATTTTGTAATAGAGAAGATTTTTAGTTGATTTCCTCATATAATTCTCATTTTTGTACTCAACTATGGGAATGAGGATGGAGGTTGATTTTTCTACTTTTGATATGAGTGGCTAAAACCTTCTCTTAGGGTTTTGACTATGAAGCCAATTGTTGAGTTTTGCTAAGTGGGTATTGTTGAATTGCAAATAATGAGGATAATTTGAAATGGGTCTGAGTTACTGTTGTGTTTCGAAGTTGTTTTGTATATTTAGTGTAACAAATTACGTGTTGCGAGCTTGCTCAATAGAGAAGCACAGAACCAAGGTAGCAATCTTAGCATCCTTAGTAGAGGGTTACCCAGATTTCAGCTCGAGAGAGTGAAATACGAAATCTATCCTTTGTATCCAACTCGAGAGAGTGGATTTGATGAGGACAAAGGGCTGGGCATCTTCTGATTAGTGTTGAAGTTCGAGAGAATTCATCATAGAAATGGTAATTGTTCGAGAGAAAGTTATCGTATATATGGCCCGACTTATCCACAACAAATTACCCTATTGTTAGTATCAACATTCACACTCTAAAGTAAAATTTGACAATTGGCTGGTCAATTCCCCAAGTTCTACTTTAATATTTGTTTATTTCGTGTTGATTCGTGAAATTGGAGTAAAATTTGACATTTGAAACTATACCCATAATGGCGTAACAAGTGTTTCATTGAAGAGATTGTTGTCACAGCTTCATCTTCGAATTTGAAGGAAAAACTACTCCCTTGGGACTCGACCCTAACTCACTTAGTTAGGTTATATTACTATTGAACGATCACTGATGCTTAGTATTGGATGAAGCATCTTTGATAACGTTTATTAAAAGGGTCATAAGACGGGTTTCCCATCGTCAAATGGCCTATTTTCTTTGCCAAACGTGAAGTTCAGCTTGCCAACTTGAAGATTAACTCGCCAAACTTGACAATCTGCCTAGGCAACTCGACGATCTGGGTGGAAGTTCGGCGATGTGCCGAATGGATTTGGTGAACCAGGTTTAGTCTGCCGAATTTTCCAATAGCACCCTCCAAATCAAGGCCAATTCGGCGACTTAACTGCCCAAAGGGCAAGGCGCCGAGTGGGTTAGGCGATCCTCACTTTGTCTTGCCTAATGGATCACTGCTGCTTCTTCAAAGTTCC